>KB676869.1:0-18991 GCA_000349165.1 Anopheles christyi | reverse complement strand
GTGTGTGTGTGTGTGTATGTGTGCTTTGCCGTCCCTCGAATAAAGGCTTACCGGAGGCACGTTGCAGAAAAATTCCACCTATCAACGTCAAGGACACAACTTGTGGAACAATACAAGTATAAGAAAAGTGAGCAGTCAACGAGAGTTCTGTCAATGCACCAGCTCAGATTGCCATGCTGCTGGTTCACTATCGCACACGGAAGATAACAACGAGAAGATAAACAAAAGTTCCTTTGTTACAGGCAGCGTCTAGATTTATTATCGGTAGAATCACTTTCGTTTTTAAAATTTGTCCTCCCAAACGACTCCTCCCCCGTGCCCGCTCATATCGTTCGACAGGATCGTAAAATAGTGATAACATTTACATCACCTCCCATAAGCATGAAAAATGTTGTCAAAAGCTTTTGTGGAAGGATTCATCCTCTCACACTCATTGCCATAACAACGGGGAACGGTGAAAGCGTCCCATCAAAGTGGGATGAGTTTCATGTAAAGTGGGAGCTACCTATAAACCTTGGGATGTGGAAATTTGACGGACCCGGTTTGCAATACAAAGCCCTTCTCTTGTTGCACGCAGCTTATTACTTTTCTACATGCCATTTTCTTTACTTTGTTTTTTTTTTGCTGTTGTTCTCTGTGGCATAAGTCCCATATCTGAAGAGTGCTTGTCATTGTCGTCGTCTTGTTATCCTTTTATGGCGCCTAAGAATGCTTCTTTTTTTGCCCCTTTACGAGCATCAGAAAGTGATTAGGTTTTTCATTTCGGTTTCTTTCTTTTTTTTGCCTACAGACTTTACACGGAGTGAAACTTTCAGTAGCAGTACGTATATAATTTAAGCTTGTTATAAAAGCGTTTCAGAAAATTTTCTTCCTACAAGTAAGCTGCTTGGGTTTAGGGAAATTTTGCTAAGCCGTGCACCACTGAGCCGGGGCGAGTGAACTTTTTCTCTTCAATTCCAAACATCCGCCGAGTTAGGCTAATTTACAACAACAACGAAAAAACGAAGTTTGTTAATGCCTTAGCCTTACCAATTGGAAGAGTTTTTCACAAAAAAGTTTTCCGACACAAATTTCATAGTCGAAGCATTCGCCAAGTTATGATGCCATGCCATTCGATTCGACGGTTAGCAATTTTTGGCAGCAGTCCCTTAGTTGCTACATAAAACAAAACACTAACACTACCTGGGTTGCCTTCTTTTTTGCCTCCAACTCTCCACCCATCCAACCGGAAGGAAAGAGCATCAAATTGACGACACAAACGTCCATCAAACGATGGTACTTCTACTTAAACTCCACTTCGTTGGCAATTTTGTAGATTTTCACAACCAAATTAACACTCACACTGCTTGTGCAGATGCATGTTGGAGTAGGGAGGACGGTGGCGATCCGTTACGGCAACGGGGAACTCCAACTTTTACGCTCTAGGATAATCGCTGCACTTTCGCTAGCATCATTCGCAACGGCAACGGAACCATGCTGACTGGAGATGGTTGTGGTTGTTGTAGGAACGGGTCCACCGGCGTTGACCAACGGCTTCATGCAGCAGACTTTCCATTTTTAGATACCGAGTTCAGTAGTACTTTTGATGATGATGACGACGACGACGACGATGTTTCGAACCTGTCGTGTTTCTCATTCGTGCATTCGTCCGCAGTTTTTGGGTTTAATGCTATAAAGAAAGTAATCACATTATACCTTGCCTGTGAAAGGCGTACATTCAATGTTGTGCAATAGAAGCAACAACAGCACAACAAAAGAAATGCACGCACGCCTTGTCCATTATTTGGAACTCGATAGTGGTGGAAATTTGTTTCATAAGATACCTTACTTTTTGGTCATACTTTTAACAGTCCATCAACGTCTACAGTGGGGTGTATGTTTCTCATAACTTTTACCATGAGAGCCGTTTAAAAATCACGAACGTGTCTCTGGCTGACTTTAAATTGATTGATATAATTTTACACATTTTTGAACGCATTTTTTCACATTTCATATGCTTACACATTCCAGAAAATAATGTATATTCCCCGATTGTATTATTTCGATGAATGTTAAAATGTAATCACTGCAATGCAATTCATTTTAAATTCGACTATACACTATTTTGCATGGAATGCTTCAATAGCATCCTTTTTGCAAAACGGCACGCTTAACAATGCGCTTGCTTCAAGCTCAACCTCCATCCAACGGGAATCTGAATGCAATTAGGCAATCTCACTCAGGCGCCGGTAATCTGACATTCCAGAATTTTCATCTCACATTTCACCGTTCCGTTGGGTTGCTGGTGGCAGTACTCATACCACTACCAATCAGTACCGAAAGAAACGAAATCTGCATACTCTACCGATGCAGGGTAAGCAAGTGGCGACGGCAATGAAGATGGTAAAGCCTCGTTTGCCATAGCTTCCGAAATTCGACAACTATCGTCCAATGCCTTCAACTCGTCGTAACGTCTTTGCGCGAGCACAACATGGCGAAAACAATGGTGCGGTGTGACGAAGCGTATCATTTGGCTACGCATATTCAACATTCCATGCTCACTACTGCTTACCTGTGGCTGACGGCACCGATGGAGACGACCTTCGGCGAAGCAACTAGCAGGTTTTGTCAATCGTAGATTTATGCAAATTATCCACACCTCGATTCAGCGTACGTTCCGGTCCGGGGAAGATGTCTTGGGCGACAAACGTTTTAGTAACAATCGCTTATATGAACCCAGGAAAATGCTGAAAAAGACCAAAAGTATTTAAAACATTGTAAACGGTTAATTACATAATTGGATTTACTGCAATTTCAATATATCGTGTAAAAATTATTTATTTACACACTTTAATTACATTCATCATGTTTAAGGCTTCAATTGCAGCGTGTCTTCTGTTCGTAAAAACATCTTTATGATGCGGTGTGCGAGCAGACACGACGTTCCGGGTTTCAGCAAAATTCACCTTGAAAAGAGTTTGTACCAGTGTCTCGGTGCTAACCGGGGGCGCAAACACGCTCATCGTAGTTACAAGACGCAGGTGTCGTCGTGGTTGGTGTCAAATTTGTTCACCATCGTGCACCAACGCGTACCAACGCGGGTTGACTGGTCGGTCGGTCAGCCGGCCGGTTTTGGTTGCAGTTTTGCAACGGTGAATGGCGACTTGCAGGATGTGAAGCAGAACTCGCACGAAACCTGTTTTGGATTGGCACCAGTCGAAGCTACCAAACACCAAAAAGCATTCGAAGGTCCATGCTCGACCAATTAGCTGATAATAATCGGGTGTGTGTCTGTGTGTGTATATGTGTTTGGATATTTTCTCTGCTTCTGGAACGCAGGTCAACCCGCTGAATTGAAATATGATTTCTTGCAAAGCTGTAAAGTTGGTCACCTGCTGCGCGTATGCAAACAAAACCACGAGGACATATGCCCGAGCCGAAAACAGTAGCTTTTCATGCTTCATTTAAACGTACAATCACACTCACCATGCAATTTGTTTCGTTTGTATTGATTCCATTCCAGAAACGCTAGAATTAACCGCATGTCAGCATCTGAGGCGAGCTGAGGCGCGTCGCGCCAAATCATTAGGCGATAGTTTGCTGCAAACTGTTCGGATACCGCGCTGCACCGCACTGGGTGACTTCGAGCCGGTGCAATGCTCCAACGAGCTGAACGGAACCGAGTGCTGGTGTGTGGATGAGTATGGCGTTGAGATTACGGGCAGCAGGCGTAGCCACGCGGACGATGTCAACTGTACGCGGGTGGAAAACCACTGCCAAGCATCCAGCTGTCGCATGTTCTGTCCTGCTGGCTTCGCCAAGGACCTAGCGTCCGGTTGTCCCATCTGTCGCTGTCGTGATCCGTGCGAGGACATCCAATGTCCCCGTGGTCAGCAGTGTGAACCGCAGGAGGTACAGTGCAAAGCCGAACCCTGTCCACCGATACCAACGTGTAAGTGTTTTCATTTGTATTAGTAGACCGGTTAATGGCCACGGGCGGAGTTTGAGAACGTATTTGGTTGTACTTTTGCAGGTCGTAAAGCGCGCAGTCTGAATGATCTTTGTCCAGCGGGTCAACCACTAGCAATCACGGGCACCATTCGTCCCTTCCTGTGCGGAACGGATCCGGGCAAACCGAGCTGTCCACCGCTGTACCGCTGCCTGGTGCAGGGGGGCAACGATTATGGCGTGTGCTGTCCGGCATCGTTGCAGTTCGAGAAGCCGGGTAGCTGTCCCCGGGCGAATGAGATCGAATCAACGGACAATGCTGGTTTCCTGTGCGGAACGCCCTGCAGTCACGATCTCGAGTGTCCGCAGATGCAAAAGTGCTGCCAGTCGGATGGCTGTGGACGAAACTGTCAACAGCCGCACAATGTTACCGTTTGTCATCAGGCACGCATGCTGTCCGAGCTGCTGTCGGTGAACGAGCGCGAAGGCCGTGGGTATGTACCGCAGTGCGATGGTCCTGGTGGTAGCTTCTCTACGCGCCAATGCTCCCGCAATGGGCTCGTGTGCTGGTGTGTCGATCCGAAAACTGGCAACAAACTGAAGGGAACGATGGGTGCGGCTTCCACAGTAAATTGTGAGGCAGTGGAGAATATGATCGGTGGCGGAGGTCGCACTGGAGGACGCAGTGTGGACGGTGCGCAAACCCTGTGCGATCACAACATCTGTGCGGCGGTCTGTGAGTATGGTTTCAAGAACGATCACAACGGATGTCCGACGTGCGAGTGTTCGGAACCGTGTGAAGGATTCCTCTGCCCTAGTGGCTCGCACTGTGAAGTGGCCAAAGATCCCAAATGTGAGGCGTACTCTGGCCTCTGCTCGTCCGAGCCCGTCTGCAAACCGGATCTGGTTTACTCGAATCCGTGCGAAATAGGTACACCGCTAGCGGACAATGTTACCGGCGAGCTGCTGTTCTGTCATATGGGTAAGTTTTGAAGCTAATAGGTCGGACTGTCTTAGATAAGCTTATGTCCTAACCGTCAACTTTCCTGTCCTTTTCGTTGCGTTTAGATCGTCCCAAGAGCCGTGAGTATCAAAGCCGTACCTTCTTCGATGATGATGAGCAGGACGAGGATGTAAACGGACGCAAACGATCGATGTCAAACACGATTGTGTGCCCGATGGAAACGCACGAATGTCGGAAACTGCATGGCGAGTCTCGCAGCGTCTGCTGCCCATTAGTAGTCGAAGGCGAAGACGCAGATGTGGCGGAAGAGCGTCAGCAAACAAGTGAGTACAAGCACCTAAGCCCTCTTTTTGTTCAAAACAGTAAGTGGTCACGATCACGATCACGATCTCCCTTTTACAGTGTGCGAATATCTGCGAGACTTTTCCGATAGGATGGAAGGAACGGTGGAAGGAATGGAGCTAGCACTACCTGCCCCTTCCTGCACATCGGACGGTGGCTATCACGCGATGCAGTGCGTAGCCCGCAAAAAACAGGTCAAACTTTCGGAACAGCGTAAGTACATCGAACAGAACAGCATCCGTCGGATGAGAAAACTACTGGAAGATGCATCAGCCGCAGGACTTGCGCTAACGTCCTCGACCACCTCGTCCGCAACTACTCCGGGAGCGGAGGTCAGCTCGGTTAACACTCCTGGTCGTGTCCGCCGTGCCGCTAATCCTTCACCCGACAGTACACTCAAACTGTTGCCAGTGAGTAGTGCGGATCAGATGATCGGTGGCGATGTTGCTGGCATGCTGCCCGGTTACCCCGGGGTGCAGGCACGCTCTGCCAAGATCATCGATTTCAACCGTCTGGAATCGAAGAACGGTAATGCAAATCTTGACAAGCCGGAAATAAAACCTTCGACGCTGCTGAAACGCCCGCTCGTAGTTCCGACGCTTCCCACTCCAATGCAAGAACAGCTGGTTGAGGTCGAGATCGAGGAGTGCTGGTGTGTCGATGGTTTCGGTACCGAAATACCGAGGACGCGCGGATTCAACGCCACCGCCAAGAGCTGCGAGGAAATGCGAGAGTCCTTAGGCTGTCTGGATTTAACGTGCCGCATGGGCTGTGATTACGGGTTCGTGCTGGATCCGGACACGCAATGTCCATCCTGCGAGTGTCGCGATCCTTGTGACAGCGTTAACTGTCCGGATGGCCAAGAATGTCGCTCAGTGGAAGTGTCGTGCGAAGGTGAGTACTGTCCGCCTGTGCCGGCCTGTTTCCCCAAGAAGCCGGGCCAGTGTCCGTTCCTGGTGCCACCAGGATCGGAAAATTCTGAATCAGACTCGTGCGAGTACGAGTGTCGTACAGACGGACATTGCGACGGCTCGAAACGTTGCTGCTCGAACGGATGCGGTACGCAGTGTGTAGAGCCGCAGCTAAAGACCGCTTGCCAGCATCTGCAAACAATTCAGCTTCACCAAGCGTCCGAACTGGGCATTCCACCGAAACAGAAGTACATTGCACAGTGTGACATCGATGGCAGCTTCCGAACGATACAATGCGGCCCCGGTAACGTTTGCTGGTGTGTGGACGAGTTTGGAAACGAGAAGAGCGGTACTCGTACCAACAATGGGCAACCAAACTGTGAGCTGTTCCCGAAAACGGAATGTCCGCTGCTGAAATGTCGACCGTGCGAGTACGGATATAAGATTGATGCGAACGGCTGCAAGACGTGCGACTGTCGGGATCCATGTGGCGAGATTTCCTGTCCACGCGGGGAAGAGTGTCAGCTCATTCAGGTGGAGTGCATCTCCGTACCTTGTCCAAAGATGGCGATCTGCGTACCAATACGAGAGTCCGTCTGTCCCGAGGGTCTACCATTGCGTTCGAGCGGTCGGGAGATTGTGTGTGGGCCGCAAACTGATGCGGATACATGTCCGTCAACACACATCTGCCAGCTCAATCCGATCAGCAATCGTGGAGTTTGTTGTGGCAAGACACGTACGTATTCTTAACTGTAACCTGACCGGATCGCCCGTGCATGGCATCCAACAAATTTGTTTTTTTGTTATTGTCATTTTGTTTCATCCTCCAGGAGATGTTTGCTTTGAGTCGATCGATCAAAGCTGCCTGCAGATGGCGGAATCGGGAGCGGAAAGCAATGAGCTAGACAGTATCACTCGATGGCGCTTCAGTCCTCGGTTGAACAAATGCGTCCCAGTCACGCTACCGCGTGGTGTCTTCTGTCAGTCGAAAAACCTCTTTCACAGTGAGCAGGCGTGTAATGGCGTCTGTCCGGTACTGTCCCAATGTGAACGACTACGCCTTAAGAACGCAATGGCCGCTAAACGAGCCGGTCAGCCAAACACTTGGTTCCAGCCACGCTGCGATCCGGAAACGGGCTTCTGGAGTCCGGTACAGTGTTTGGGATCGATGACGTCAACCGTATCGAACGGAACAAACGTTACCGCGCCAACGGATGCGGATCCACCGGCCGTTGGAGTATGCTGGTGCGCTGATAAGAAGGGCGCTCCAGTAAAGGGATCGCTAACGAAGGGCTCCGAGCCGAAGTGCAGCAGCCGACAGGCCCGACGTCGCGGTGACTCGGTTGAAACGTCCTCAAGTGATCCTGGTTAGTAAAGCGTTATGTGCAAACATCGCTTCTTACATGCTCGATCTACTCTTATAACTCTTTTACTTTCTCTTTCTTCTACAAGTAATGGAAGAGCTGATTCGTCAGATCACGTTCCTAGTGGACGAAAACAACTACCTGGTGGACGAGGACCTGGAACCCGTTCAACCGGTGTCTGTGGCCAGCTCCAACTATGCACCCGAACCGCGATACATCGGATCAGTGTCGTCTGCCACGGAGAGGGTTATCGAACTGGCACGCACTGCCGAGAGCCGCAACTACATCAGCGACAATGGAGCCGAACCGATTGCCAAGCGGCTTAGTGCTTCGGCCACGCGCTGCCAGGCCCTGCAAATGGCTGCCTCCTTCCCCGTGGCCTGTGACACGGCCGGATCGTTCGAGCCGATGCAGTGCAACGGTGATACATGCTGGTGTGTTGATGCGGCAGGTAACCAACTGCCACTGTCCAGCACCTTCAAGCGAGGTCAACGATCCTGTCTCTTCACACCGATCGATGTGGTGGAGATCGAGCTGCGATTAAACAACGTTCATCCACAGCGACCGCTACTACATGTGTACGAAACTTTGCGCACCGAGCTGTCCATGCTCGTTGGCAGCATTTATGACAACTATCGGGTGCAGGAGAATGGCGACGGAAGTGTGACGCTTCGGTTCGATCTCATCGAAAGCACCAAAGTTGACGATGCGTACGCTATCGAAGAGATGGTACGCGATGGATCGTTTGCGTTGTATCACGGTCAGCTTATTGCTGACATGACACAGTCGCGATTTGCGCATCGCATCTCGGTCGGGCTTCCGCTGGCTCAACCTTCGTCCGGTATACCGGAGAACACGTTTCAAACGATCGTGTTTGTTCTAGCGACGGCCTCCGCCTTCCTAGTCGCCATCTTCGTGGTGTTTGTGATGCTGAAGCGTGGTCGCAGCACCAAAACCAAGCACTACTCTAACGGGGAGAAAATCTTCGCCATTGGTGCGGACAAGTACGTCGACTACAGTTCACCCATCTTTGTGCTTAGTGCCAACGATAGCAAATCCATTCAGCAGCATCAACAGCAGCAGGATCGATCCGATTAATCTTCTTCCCTGCCCAACCACGACTGGCTGGAGACCAATCGGTCATTCAACGATCGCACAAGTCAATATCTAGCGCATGATCGTGTTTCAACTTTTCGCTGCACGCAATGCAATCTTTTGCTTCGACGTGCACCGGACCCAGACCGGATAGGCTAGGTTTTACACAGCTCCTAGAGCCCCGAACTCACAAGGTTTGCAACTTGCATGAGCTCGAACGGAATATACAAACAAACAAACATCGCTGTTGATTTTATATCCTGTACATATTGTGGATGTTTTCCCTGCGTCTATCGCTCGCAGATGCATGGAAATCAATTTAAATGCAGTTCATCTGGTGAAACCTCCTTTCTATCAGTCCACTTTTCGAAAATCTATAGCACATTTTACAAGGGTTATCGTTAAAGTGGTTTCGTGTTTTCAACTGTTTGAATTTCGGAAAATTGCTTTTTTGTGTCCATTGCCACTGGAAAGGATATATTGAAGAGTGTGTAAATAAGATTTTTCGAGCAAACTATTTGGAAGTATCAGCAATTTTCTGAAAAATTTCAAAAATTGCAAGAATCAACTGTGGCATAACGAATTCGCAAGATGCGACAAGTACTTAGGACAAAATTGGAAACATCAAAACCATTTGAACGATATAAAATTTAATTATTAATTTTTGTATTGAACACACAGAACCACGGTAACACTTTCATCTCACGGCTTATTTGTGGCACCTCCGCTGTGAGATATAAAATGATAAAATCAAACATAACCCGCACACTCAGCTACCGTAAGCTGCATCGTGTGTCACGAAATTCAGGCAGGACAGCGATAACGATTATGTTAAATGAGGAGGAATATGCTAATTATTTATTCTTCCCACCTTGCAGAATCTCTCTCCCCTCCCCCCTCCCCTATCCATCAAGCATATCCACCTCGTTTACCTACCTCTAGGCAGATAAGGATTTTTCAAAATTGCTTACTACTACAACATCCGCCATCTGTCGCAAACACGTTGGATTTCGTGGAGAAGTGTCCGATCGGCTGGATGTAATGTAATTGGTGGACTCTGGTGCTCTTATTAGTTTTCTTTCCTAAAGTAAGCGGTGTGGTATCTACTGCTATCTTTCTTTATTTCGTAAATTTGTACATAAGACTTTACACTGCAATCTGGTGATAAAAAATAGAAAGAAATATGACACGTAAACGGATACGGATGTTCGATTAGTGTTGTACCAAGGCGAACTCAATCGAAATTATCCGGTTATGTGACCTGTTATTTGTTTTGTTCGATAATGAAATAAAGAAGATCAATATGATATATTTGTGTTTATATTTCGTCTATCATAGGCTACAGATGTGAAGATTTAATAAGGAATATCTTTATTTTAGAGGATTTAGAAAATCGAAAGAAAAAAAAACAATTATTGGTTATAGGACAATAGCTAGTCAAACCTACATCAGAACATGTCATTAATTCTTGATCTATCTCTAAAACCTGTTATACAATTGTTAATATTGTTATTTTTTGTTCCTCATTTTATCAAATCAAATCGCTACAAACAAACAAAAAAAGATTACAAATGGTTATTTCGGACATCTCGGGAAAATGACGCTGAACAACTCGATAAATGCGAAACCGTCAAGAGAAACGAGTGAATAAGTGTAATGTATTTTTAAATAAATTAACTTCAGTTGATAAAACTGTATCAACTTTTACCTTTGTCTAATAACGATTCACAATTTTGTGTAGTAGTACAATTTTGAATTTAATTCCAACAATTTATTCAGAATCCCGCTGTCCTATAACGTTACGCTGTAACGCTTTACTGTCAGCTTTAAGCGTTACAAGATGTCAAGCAATCATATGGGCAGTTGAATCAAAACAACCATCTCTTGTTATCTCTTTCTCTTCTTGGCCCGAAGTTCACAAGAGTGATTGAGATGGAACATTGTTGTTGTGGCATAAAAGAAGCATTGGAGATGTAAAAAAAACTAACGAGAAAAGCAGTCAGCGTAGTTGGTTTTGGTGTAGCAAATCCGTGTCTTTTCCATCCTTACCATTGCGCTATCGTAACCACGCAGTGATCGACAAATTACCTCGGTTGCTTCCTCGCTAGTGTCAGCCTTCAGCACAGTGTCTAGAATGAGATGTAGTTGGAGACAATCGAAAGAAAACACAAACGCAATATCTTTGGTGCTTCGTTCTAATTTGGGTGGTTTCATTGCCACCATTGTTGCGAGGCACAAACACCACAAACAGCAGCAGCAGCAACAGCAGTGACGTCTAGTGTGGAATTTTTCTTTAACATACACAACGCAATCTCAGGCATTATCTACCAGGCAGCAATGGCCGAAATCCGTGCGATGGAACATCCTACACTGAAGGTAAGAATTTGCACCTGCATTTATTGTCACTTTGTTGAAATTTTACGAACATCCAAACTATGCTGCCTATCTGCGTCGTAATAGGTAAGCTGATGTTAATAGACGCAACTGTTACAAAATGGGCCGTAAAGTACTTGCTAATAAAGCTGTGCCTATTGTGGTCGTAGGGTCGGGGAAATAAAATGGGATTTGCTTTACTGTTCACTTGTCAAATACATTTTTCCTTTCATTTTCGTATTCAGCCTCCTTCTCGCTCTTCTCTCACCAAACCAACCGCACTCTTCGCATCCAAAAGTAAATGTCGTTGGTTAATTTTGTTCAGATTGAATAGAGTAACGATGATACAAGTATTAGTTTGATTTCACAGTTAATGGATAAAATACTTTTTCCGTTGTTTCATTTCCCTTGTTCTGAACGTCAACCAAACTTCCTATCTGCCTGCTTCTCTTTCAGGTGCCGTATGAAATTTTGAACAAACGCTTCCGAATTGCTCAAAAAACTTTGGACCGTGAATTGAGCCAGATACAAAATGTGGCCTCTGAGCTGGAGAAGGGACTGACGGAAGGATCCGACAGCACGGAGATATCGCGTCTTCTCGGTGGGGTAGTTGAACGTCTGCAGGTTTTAAAGCGCAAAGCCGAGGAAAGTATCTCGGAGGAATTGTCGGCCGGATACGTTTGCAAACGACGGTTGGAGCATCTGAAGCAAAACGTTAATCCGCCAGTTGATGCAACTACACTAGAGCTGCAAGCAGCTGCCACAAACCAGTGGAAGAAGATCCGGCTGGACCGCATGATCGTGGAGCATTTTCTGCGTCTTGGATATTATGATACTGCGGAACGGTTGGCCGAGCGCAGTGGCATCCGCGATTTGACCAACCTGGACATCTTTCAGGTGACGCGTGAGGTAGAGCGTGATCTGGTGAATCGTTGTACGGTGAAGTGCATCGCTTGGTGCAACGACAACAAGTCGAAGCTGAAGAAGATAAACTCCACGATCGAATTCCAGCTGCGTGTGCAAGAGTTCGTCGAGCTAATCCGTGACGATAAGCGACTGTTGGCGGTGCGCCACGCACAGAAGTATTTCCCGGCGTTCGAGCACGAGCAGCTGAAGGAGATTCGCCAGTGTATGGCACTGCTGGCCTTTCCAGTGAGCACGGAAATAGAACCGTACAAAACGCTGTTTGATCCGCAGCGTTGGCATGATCTAGTGCTACACTTCCGGCTGGAAAACTATCGGCTGTTTCAGCTACCGGCACAGTCGGTACTGAGTGTTGCGGTACAGGCGGGTATTTCAGCACTGAAAACACCCCAGTGCTACTCGTACACATCGAAAAACATGAACTGTCCGGTCTGCCAAGAGAATGTAAACGAGATAGCCGAGAATTTGCCCTTCTCACACTGTGCCCAGAGTCGTCTTATTTGCAGGTAAGTGTCTATACGGACGAGCAATTGATTTGAATCAATTTGACGAGTAATACAACGATGTATGTTCACTTTCAGAATCACTGGCAAACCGTTGAACGAGCACAACCTGCCAATGATGCTGCCAAACGGGCAGATCTTTGGCCAACAAGCGATTGAAGCGATGCGTCGTGAGAACGACGTACTTGTCTGCCCCAAAACAAACGATACGTTCCGTTCGCCAAAGATCGAGAAGGTGTTCGTGATGTAGTAGCATCACCGGTACATCCCACGATCAAACAGCAAATATGGAAGATCATCGCAAAGGTGGAGCAAAAGCGCTTTTACCTTACGTTAGCGACTTTCTTCACAGCCCGCTTGGGCATTTTTCCCTCTTCTTTTATTACGAAATTATTTAGAGATAATTATGTATCAGATGGATTTCCATGATCCTAAGATATTCTTTTACCTTGAATTGTTATGAGTTTTTTTTTTATTTTGCCCTCTGTTTATGAAATTATCGCAAGCAATAGCAATCAGGCAAATGGCATAATCGATAAATGAACGCACTAGCAACCTAGTCGAACCAAAAACATGATATCTTACATTAAAATGTTTACTGATTTCATTCTCTTAGTTTCTACAAGAATCACAATACGGTCTCTTTTTCAACTTTAATTTGTTATGTTGCATATTTGAGGTTCTTAGTTTGCGAGGAAAAAGGAAATCCAAACACACGATCGAAGGATTATGCTGCAGTTGATAACTGTTCTATTTTTTTGTATTTTGCCAAGTCCTTTATAAATTTAATATTTAAGCAAAAAAAAGTGTGATCATCTCTCAGCTACGATTAAGACAATTTACTTTCCACACTTGCTCGATGGAAGTGTACATTTGAACAATATATATTCGATATCTGATATGACTCACACTAAAAAACCGCCAATAAATCCACCATCAGATATATCGCTACGGTAAGGTAAGGTATATGAATTGGACCTAATCTATTGGCCAACTTTTGAACGACGCAGAATTCCGATGGCGATCGTACAAGGTAAACAAAAGTGAAGCTTACACACAAGATAAATAACCACGGAGCAAACCTCATATAGGATAGGAAAGCTCACAACGGATAGCAGCAGCGAGGAAATGACGAAAATGTTCGAACTAATCAGAATATCGGATACGACAACGACCAGAAGCAATTTTGCTAAGGCATAATCGACACTATCGATAAGTTTGTTTGTTGCGTTCGAAAGCAGGGCAGAAATTGAGTCTATACACGCAATAAGGTATAATTTTGCATGAAAGTATGTTATTGATAAGAAGTTTAGAAATGCGGTGCAATGCCCCTAATAATCGTGATTAGAAGTGACACTAAAGGTTTGCTATATGATTTTCAATAAAATAAAATTAACAAGCATAATCGCTGTGGAACAAAATTTGTATGTAAACGTAAATTGATACACTGACCATTTGAGTTTTTTTCTTTCCATCTTAAGACTTTCGAAAGGTAATTATATATTGAAACCATCAACGGTTACGATTTGTACATGGTTGCTGTACACTACTTTTATTTAATAGTAATCTTTGTTCCACAAATGCTTCTCTTCAACCCCAGTGCTTGCACAGATTTGTATGCACCAGAGAATGAAGATATATTACACATTTAACTGTTTCGCGGTTGGCGTACCCCGAATATTCTCCGAATAGTGAAACAAAACAGACATCTGAACTTAGCTTAACTTCTAATTAAGTGTTAAATATAGTAGGTATGCGTTGTTTGTTCGTATTCATCAATATTTCAACTTCCGTCTACTGCCGCGTCTTGGAAATTGATGTGCCTTTTTGAAAATATCAATCAACTACAATGACATTTTTTTTATACAAGAGCATAACTGGAATCTTGCGGTTTTTTTTCGGTACCTCAAACTACAGAGGCTAGCTGTGATGACTAGATCATATTGTGATGGGTCTTGTTTAAATTACGAGAAGAATTAGTAATTAGAAAATGTTTACAAAGTTATTCCTCCCGAACAACGCCAAATTGTCCTCGTATTTAGAACGTTGCTGTTGTTGCTGGAAATGATGGTACTCCTCGAAGTAGGACAGCTGTGTTGCCGTCGGAAGCGACTTGAACGGATGTGGGGTGGTCGTGCTGGAACTGCTCTGGCTGGCAGCACTGGAAACATCTGCGTTCGCATTGGGAGCAGAAATGGCCGCAATCGAAGTACACGCGCGATTATAGTGATGGTGATGGTGATGGAAGCTGCTAGCATTTTGGTTGTAAAAGTACTGTGCAAGATGATGATGTCCTGAAGAAACGGATTCAGCGAGCTGCTGTTGTTGCTGCTGGTGCTGATAGTGCTGCTGTTGCTGCTGTTGTTGCTGATGCTGTTGTTGCTGATGTTGTTGGTATTGATGATGCTGATAGGATTGGTAAGGATGACGGTGATAGTGTGCTGGTAAAGCATGTTGAGCCAAAATAGTGCTGTGGCCGGCGGCTGATGCAGAGGAAAGCTGCGACGTTTTTTGGTGTCAAGTAATCAGCGCTTGTCCGTTGTTGCCATGGACACGCATGTGACGATTCAGATTGCCGGATTGTGAAAATCTACCAGAAGGAAACGAATAATGTATTAGAAAGGTAGGTGGATTTATTGCAATGATTCAGTGCTGGGAGTGGTAACAGAAATCTAAAGCGTCTTACCTTAGTAGACAAAGTTTGCATTGGTACGGTTTTTCGCCGCTGTGTATCCGCAGATGCTTCGTTAACGTGGAACTGTCCGAGAACGCCTTCTTGCACGCCCGGCAGCGATACGGCCGTTCGCCAGAGTGCGTTCGCATGTGCGTCGTAACACTGGAGCTTTGGGAGAAGCGCCTATCACAAATGGGACACCGGAAGGGTTTCTGGCCCGTGTGCGTGCGGACGTGTGCAGTCAGGTTGGCCGCCTGCGAAAAGCTCTTGTTGCAGTCCGGGCAGCGGTACGGACGCTCGCCCGAGTGTGTTCGCAGATGCGTCTTGAGTGTACTTGGCCGAGCGTACGTCTTGCCACAGAGTCGACAGAGATTTGGCTTACTGTCACTGCCCGGTGCGCCGTCACTCCCACTGCCGCTACCATCTTCCTCCTCCTCGTCTTCGCCACCGGTCACTGTCCGCTGGTCAATGCTGGTGTCCGCAAAGCTCAGTCCAAGGGCGCGACTTTCTGCCTTCATCTTGAGGGCGGCTGCGAATCCCACGGATGCTGCTGCTGCAGCCACTGCTGCGGCGGAAGTGGTCGTCGGTGGCGTGGATTCCTCAATGGCAGTGCCATAGTCGGGAGGGGTCGTGCTCTTTGGTGGTGTGCAGTCGTCCGGTGATACGGCAGCTGAACCTGACTGCGAGTGATGATGGTGATGGTGGTGATGATGATGTTGTTGCTGCTGCTGCTGTGGATGATGGTGGGCATGGTGTGCATGTTGATAATACTGTTGCTGCTGAAGCTGCTGTTGCTGCTGCTGTTGAAGAGTCTGTTGCTGTTGGAGGTGTGGCTGTGCTTGCGGGTGGGTTTGCTTTTGCGGCGTAAGGGTAGAGGAGCTACGCGACGAATCGTGTGCCAGCGGAGATAGGGAGCCACCCGAGGGTGGGGCTGTTGGTGGCTGACTTTGTGGACGAAAGTCAGCAGTAAAGGAGTAAGTCGTACCGGGAGGGTAGGGTACCGGGCTGAGCAATGGCGGATAGAGTACGTTCACTGAAGAGGCAGCATTCTGAGTCCCCCACTGCATCTGGGAACACTGCATGGGGACGGATGCTTCCGCGCCGTAACCATGCATCGTCATGTTCATGCTAACGTTGACGCTCATGCTCGGATACATCGGAGGAGCCGAATGTTGTGCGCAGGACGAGTCATAGTAGTTGGTGCTGTAGGGACCAGCCGTCTGCGACGGCATCTGGTTGTAGTGCGCATGTGATCCGTGCCCATGGTGACTGGCCGGTGAAAGCAGCATCTGTGGGTGGACGGTGTACGAGAGGGAGGCCTGCGGGGTGGCAAAGTTTTGTCCCTGACCGATCGGTGGAGGATCTGGGCTCTGCTTTAGGACGGCGTGCTTCAGTGACAGCAACACATCTGCCACGTCATGCGTCGGTCGCTCTGGTCTGCTGGAGAAAAGTAAAGTAAAAAAGGGACGTGAGAAGAAGACCGTCCTTCAAATATATCCCTCAACCGAGGACGGATACTTACTTGTAGGAAGCACCACAAGGGGAAAAAGGAAACAGACTCGGCAGCGGATCAATGTCCAGTGGGGGCAAGCCGGGAAATGTGCTCATGTCCTCGCTCCAGTAGCTGCCAAGATTGCTTTGCGAGCTGTTGCGAAAATGCGAAAGAAGTTTCATAAATAATAGACGATTGCTTAGTGATAATAAGATAATAATAAGATTTTAATGAGAGATGATAAAAGCGAATAATCATAAATCAAACAGTGGTGATAGGTAGTAGATGATAATGGAGCCGTTATGCATCTTTTCTACCAGAGATTCCCATCTCTCTGAAAAGTGGTTCCGCGGTGTTGTACTAAGCCAACGTACACCGAGTGACCAGGCACGTCGAAAATTAAGCTCATTCATGCCAACGACGATTCGCATGCTGATCGGTTTACCTTTCCTATTGCGACTTTGGAACGAGTAACTCGATAGCGCCTTCCGCCATCTCCATGTGCACCGATTAATGCGTCGGTATCCCCCTAACATACCCAATGCTTGGTTTCACGAGAGAGAAATAGACTCGGTCTTTCTGATGCTGTGATTATTTCACACACAAATATAGCAAAAGAAAGCAGAGGAAAATTGTACCGCTGAAGAGATAATTAAAATGAAATGCTATTCCTTTGACAGGGTGGGAAAGGAGGGGGTGGTGGTTAGGATAATACACTGGGAGGGCGCTGGAGAGGTGACTGGAAGGGAAATTCACACGATTCCATCGTGAATGCGAAAACTAGTCGCCAGAATCGAATGTCTCTCGTAAAACGGCTGATCGATTAAAACGATTCGAGAGCAAGTAGGAAAAAGCGAGACGGCCACCACATAAAGTGAAGGGTACAGCATATCCGGACACGGTCGGGCCGCCCATCCGTGGTGGGACATTCATTCACAACATTAGAGGCATGCGGTTTACCAACTAAGTGACATGTTTTATGTTGCCAATTCTCCTCCACCCAGCACACACGAAGCAACCCTATCGACTATGGTGTATAGCAAAAGCTTCTAAAATTGTTTTCCCGCCATTTTCTTCTTACCCATTACTATGCTTCTCCCTCTCCCAGCTGTTATTCCCGCCGTTGTTACCAACGGCAACCACAACCAGCCCCAACCAACGAAGGTTGTGCCATGCGTGGCGACAAACCCTTTTTTTTTGTTTTCCAGTTTAAAAGTTTGCTTTTTTTGTGCCGCCCAAACTCTCCCAGATACGTTTGTCCCTTTGCCTTTTTGGAGCAGTTTTAGTTGACTTCTTTTCGCATCAATGTTTTACCTCAGTACACCGCTGTGGTCGAGACAGTTTCCGCAGTCGCTGAAATCCGATCCGTGCAATCCCGCAAGGGGTAACGATGCTGCGTTCTCCTGACAGCTGGAACAGCCACTACCACCACAGGACGATGGGCATTCCTAGAAAGACAGACGGTAACGGGCAGGGAGAAGGTGGTTAAGTATGCGGTGGTCAATATGTTGACGTTACATATATTATGCTACGGCTAAAAATAGAGCCCATGTGAATTTTTATCGCTGCGCTACCGCCGATCCGTTATGAATGGATGTTAGGTTTTGTTTTTATTGTCTCTTTTATTATATTTTATTTTTCATATGTTGGGGGGCATTGAAGGTCGCTAATGCTCACGAAAGCAAAATTAATGCAATGCATTATTAAATTTACTTAAGATCAGTGACTACACAAAATGACGGAGTAATAAAAGTACTCTAACTGACTCTTTCAATGATGACCATTTTTGTACCTCACAAGCCTTTTAATTGTATCTAACAAAATGTAATAAAGCAAATAATTCCTATGATATTAATTATACTAAAAATCATACTTGAGATACAAATTATTCATATATTTGATATTGAACAGAAGGCATGTCGGAGAAAGGGTTTTGCTTTTTTTTTACGTTGTGGCAGCATTTACATGAATCTAGAAAATAAAAAATATATAAGAATCATAAATTGCATAGCCTTTTACAAGAAATATTTGTTTCCAGGCATAAATTCTTCCTGGTAATGCAAAACAAAACGTATTTAGAGGTAAATCTTCTCAATGATTTCATCTGCTCCCTGCCATTTATAAATACAGACAGAATTCAATAGTTGAACGCTTTGAGAAAAAAAATACAATAACTCCAAGAACAGAAAACATCCTTTGTTTTATTTTATTAACTAATTAAATTTAAATTTAAATTAATTTGTAATAACTCCAAGGACAGAAAACAATTTTATTCAAAAATAAAAATTGCGCTATCGTGGGCTTCTTGACCGAAAGGTCCCTATGACCAATGGTTCTCCCCTTCATTAGGAGACCAGTGCACCGGATCATTACACACATTGCACCATAAAAAAATACTAATTTACCAAATGTCGCACAAAAT
>KB676868.1:0-42653 GCA_000349165.1 Anopheles christyi | reverse complement strand
TTATACACAAATATATGTTCAAAGCATATTTTTACTTTATCACTTAATAGAATCATGTTTGATGCATGAAAAAGAACTCACTCTCTATAAATTCTCCATTGCTTAACACTACAAAAGAGCCACAGAGCAATCCGAAAAGCCGAAGAAGAGATCCCATTTTCCCAAACTTTGTCTTAATTCTATTACACAACACAAACAGGCTTAGCTAGGTGAGCCCAAATTTAGCCCAATGCGATGCTTACAACCGTACAGCCAAATCTAAACTAACAGAATCCGCGTAAATCCAAACGCTTAAGTGCACAGTGTAGTGTTGAGTCTTTTTTGTGACCTAAGCTCAATAAAACGACTTAAAATGTCCTTCCACGTACTTGTGAACGAGATGCTAAAGGTAGTAAAGTTGTCATCGCTGCAATGTCGTAACGAACAAATCTTAAATGAGTTTCTTTTGTATTTTAACCATAGGCATGATCAAATAATGTGGAAGAAATGTATCTTATCTGATGGTAATAGTCCAGTTGTCATCATTGTTGTTATTCAGAACATAAACGACATATTTATCTAACTAATTTAAATAATAAATTCTACACTAACAGATCTTTTTTGAGCCTCGCTAACCACAAACAACCCACCCAGTACTAGAATGCTATGTAACACTTAGTTATTATTTCTGCTTTGCTTTTACCCTAACAGAACACACTCGGCTTATGTACGGTTTAAAAAGCTGTATCATGGGCTGCTCTATGGTCAAAAACACTGCCAGTCCACCGAGGAACGCGATCACCGTCACAGTGTACACGCACGCTACAAACTTTGGGACACTGATGATGGTTTCAAAGTTTTCATTTAACAGCAAAAAGCGCATCACCACATCGTGCAGTACATAGGCACTGTAGGTAAGCTTGCCAAGTGTGGTCAGTAATTTGGAGCTGAGAAGTTGTCGTACCATGCCTAGAGAGAAAAGGGAACAGCAGTTAGGCATTTATGATTGATTTTGAGGCAGGAATGTGGTTACCGGGAGGATTGTTAATGGAACGCAGAAAGCATACAGCCATAAATATGCCAATTATGTTTCGATAGAGAGCACTGTAGAGAGACACCCAGAGGTTCGGTTTAGGGACGTCGATCACGTACCACAGGAAGGTAGAGATTGTTACTGCAACGAGCACGGGTGTTACGCATGCGTCGATCGTTCGGTACAGCTAGAAGTAAAAGTGGAAGCGAATGTTTCCAATGTTCTTGTCCCTAGTTGCACACTTGTAACACTCACCCAAGAACGATCAAGTTGCATCTTGTGATTTTTAATTTGGTGATACAGATACCCGGCAATCACTCCATACAGATAGCATCCAGTGTTGGCATAGCTTGGTAGATAGATGCGCCTTATCCATGGCTCATACATGGTCAGGAACTTGGCTTCACTGTAAGAAAGAGAAAATCTCCTTTGTGAACAATCACACTCAAAGCATCTCACGATCACAATCTGCAATACCTTAGCTTTGCCGGCATTACTGGATGGAGCTTGTGCTGGTGTGTAATGTACCCCGGGATGGCAAAAGATGCAACCACACCAGCGAGAAACACCAACCCAGCGTGCTTGGGCCACCGGTGAACCAACCAAAGCACACCCATCGCCATCAGGAACAGTTGCAAATCGGCCGCCAAATACCAGGTATGCATTAGGCAAAGCTCCTTCGGCCACAGGAAATTGTTCACGAAAAACACATTGGACCACCAGTTCTGACGGCAGATGGCATTCTCCGCCGTAAAGAGACGAAAGCCGTTCACATTCACATCGAACCGCACGTTGGCGCTGACGGAGAATAGTAGGAAGTACGCGTAAACGGGCAGGAGACGCAACAATCGGTTGAGAATCTTGTTCCCAGCGTACCGTGCATCGATTGGGCTGCGGTCGGCATCGCGCAAAAAGTTGACGCTCAATAAATAGCCACCGATCGTGAAGAAGATCTGCACCAGATACGCGTTGGAGGAAAGGTAGATGCGCATCGGCGAATTGTTCGTCAGGTGCTCGAGCTCGCTGTAGTTTCGAGCCGGGGCAACACTCGCTATGAGGAAGCTGTGCAGAATGATCACCAGATGGTTGATGAGCACGCGCAGTCCATCGATGTACAGGAGGTCACGATGCAGTGCCGAAATAGCATCCGCCCGCAGTCGGATCCAGTTGCGACGCAGTGAGAAAGCGGAAACGATTGCATTTTCTACGAAAAATGGATTCATGTTCGGGGAAAGGTAGGTGTGGAAACGTGTGCAGCGTAGTCTTACCTTGGTTGATGTGACATACGTCAAGCAGTGACGTGAGGATGAGCGTTCCAACGAGTATTCCCGAGACAGCGAGAAAGATCACCTCCAGTGCATCTGTTGTGATGATGTTTTTCAAAAAACAAAAGCTTATTATGGTCAATCGCAGGTCGGTGACAATTCCTGTTTGTGAATATACGGACCGTACGGGCGGGCAGTTTGTTTGGGATCGGGCCGACAGTACTCGAGTGCCGTGTACCCGGTGATGTTGTAACGCGTGCGCAGCCGCTGATTCACGCACACATTCACCAGCGTCTCGTAGCGCCGCTTATCGGACTGCATCGTGGGAAACAGCTCGTTCGGAATTAGGAACTAAACAGCGCGGTAAGTGGAAGAAATTAAGCAATTTAACAAGATTTGTAGTTCACGGTTAATTACGCGCACGCTGATGCATAAACGATGGACGATGCATGCTGGTGGCACGAGGATGATCGTTGGAAAGAGATTGTTGTAAACAAATGCTACCAACGCTTGAATGGAGGGTCGTACAAGGGGGTTGGATCTCACGATTCATTAGGGGTGGGTAGAGGGCGAGGGGAAAGGGTGTGAAAGTTCAACACGCTGAGAACTTTCGCTTGCTCTGTACTAGAAAATGCATTTAATAGACGGTCAATTAGATTATACAATTTAGATTATGAGATTATTAAAATGAATGTTGATAAGTGGCCTGTCCTGGTGAATTTTTCTAACGGCTACTCTAGGTTACGAAAAACTTTTTTTTACACTACCGCAATATACACTTTTAGTTGCCTAGCAACACCAGCTAGGCGACATACTCACGGTAAAATTGACAGGAATTTGCGGATGGAAGAGTGACTGCCTGCTGGATGCACTCAAACTTTGCACCTCTTGTTCACAGTCCTGCAAACAGATTCCAAGCTCCAGGTAGTGTGGCCGATGGTTGTGAACGATTCGATCCGTGCTCTGCCAAAAATGTCAAGAAGTTATCCGTCAAGTCCCTTAACAGCTTTATTATTTCTTCTGATTTTGGAACTACGACCGAAACAGTCCTTAGCCAGCCTGCCAAAACCTCCATTAGAATGTGTGAACCCTCTCTCATTCTTAGATAACTGTAACAGCCCCTAAAACACTAACACTTCCATGGAATTTTCACTTACTTCAGTTTGAGGCACTACGAATCCAGGCGGAAATTGGTCGACGCGCAGTATTGTTCGGGCATAGCAGTACACCGATGCCGTCGCCTTACAGCGCTCAAAATCATCGTAAAGGAAGATCGATGGTAAGGAATGCTGCTCCGGACGGACGACTGTAATGACGGTAAGTAAGAACAGTAGCAACACTACGGAAGCTCGATCCATCACAGTGAAGCGCAGAAGATGATCAATCTCGCGAGGATTGTGTCCGAGATCCCGATTGAGGGGGAGAGAGCGAACCTGTTCGCTAAAAGTGCCACCGATCAACTGATCGGCCCGGTTCAAAGTGTGGCCCTAGTGGTTCGGTCTCGGTAGCAGGTAGTACTTCTATTAATATGCAATGTTAATCGCATGCCGTAAAGCATTCTAGTAGTGTGAGGGTGAGCGCACGAGAATTCAATCGTTGGTGCGGTTGGCAGCCAAAGCTCACTGGTGATTGCGTCGCTTACTTCGCTCATTACATTGCGACCGGCGTTAAAGCTCGCAGGATGGATGATTTTGTGGTGCTTGATCGTGTTGGTTACCATGACATCGTGAATGGTTATAGTGCAGTCGGGTGAAATTCAGGTACGCGCAGTAATTGGTATCGAGAGGTGTCAAATGCGAGCAAGGACATCTGGTACATGGAACCAATCATTATCTAACTCTTGAGTGATTGTGGAGTCTTGTTGAAGAACTCTTATTAAATTATATTTATTTTATATTATTAATTATATTTAAGTAGCTTAAGTAATACTGTGCGATCTCGTACATTCAGTCGTGCTCGTGCGATTGTTGCATTAAACAAACAATCCCTTTAAAGGGAGAGCCATCCAACGACGGCTTCGTATGCAACGGGCTGGAGAGAGCAAAGGGTCATCAAGTTTAATGCCTTCACCTTACACGCTTGTACTTAACCTTCGTGTCTGTCTCAGCCAGTGGAGATGCTTTTTATACGCTGTTTGCAGTACAACTGTGTGTGTGTGAGTGTTGTTGTTGGGAGGAGAGTGGAAGTGAAAAAAAAAACATTGAATCAGACAATTTTATGACCACCCTCAAGCGAAGTGGATTTGCGTGTGCGTGCGTGAATGTAAGGTGGCGCGAGAGCTTGTGAAATCAAAAGCTAGTGAGGTTGGTTGATTTTGATGCGATAATAAGCTAGTAGAAATTCAGGGAGAAATAATTCTAGCAGCTAATAGAGGAAAAAGTGCAGCTGATCGAAATAAACTGCTTGTTGAATGGTTCACATTAGCAAGGGAGGAATGTAATCAAACTAGTTATTGGTATTGCAATACTACAGCGTTGTTTGCATAAACAATGTAGCCCAGAAGTGTCAACATGAGGTGGAAGTGCAAATGCTACATGAGGTGGAAATGCATTTGCAAATGGTATGTCGTATTGATAATTTATTTCAAAATGTTATTACTAAAAATTGATCTGTTTTCCTACGTTTGCGTTAGCAAATACAATTTTTGATTACCACATGCATGGATGCTTTGTTCACAAAACGGTACATTCAAATGCCGTCGACATTGGGGACTATCCACAAAACCCTCTACCATGCTAACGAAAAACCAGTAGCAAAAAATCGATAAGCATCATCACTTGTAAGTCTTCCGGCGTGTCTTCTTGCCGACAGACCGGCAAAACGTAAACACACACGCAAAACATATGAACCGCATCCATCGTAACTGATAATTAGTGTTTTCAACAGCGCGACTAGATAGTGTGTGCAGGCGTGCATCGTCGTCGTCGTCGTCGTTTTTGAAACAGCATCAGTGTACTCCGAACGCTTCCAGCTGCAGGTCTCTAAGTACGATGAGCTACCGAGCTGCAATTTTAATAGTGGTTGCGTTACAAGTAATTATTTATCAAGTGCAGCTTGCGTCCCCCGAGGAACAGGACGAGCTGCCAGCACTGTACGAGCTTGAGGATTGGTACGAGTGTGAGATAGCACCGGATAAAGACTGGTACTGCATTGTGAGGGTTATACTCGAAGGTGATGCTGTGGAGAGACCCAGCTCTCCGTTTAAAGTGAATGATGTGAAGCGTTTCCGTAGGACACTGTTAGACAGGGGTGTTTGTTTAACACCTTCTCAAAGGACTGTTTGGGTTGGTGTACCATATGGATCGAAATTTCCTGCCAAATCCTGGAATGAGTCTGATCGATACATACTCAACCGTTCTTATTTTCCCTCTACGATGCATCCGGATGTGTGGACGGAGCATGCAGCTAGTGAGCTGATTAATAGCCGGTTAGTAGCTCGTTATCCTACACTACAGACATACACGGAGATAGAATACTGTCTGAAAAGAGATCCAAAGCCAGAGCACGAGCAAGCGTTAGGCTTTACGCTAGCAGTAACGCTTGTACTTGCGTGTGTACTTGGGCTTAACGCACGTCGATGGATCTTGCCCGAGTTTTCCCCACCAAAGTCAAACAAACGGATCAAGCATTTCGTACTGTTCGATTTGTACAAATGCTTCGGTGCGGTTGGAGTTGTTCTAGCACACTGCTGCCTGTTCGGTTCCTTTCTGATGCCCATGAAAAACATCGAACTGCTGGAGGATGTAAGTAAATCAAAAAATAAACAAATGCTGTCATCAACGGTCCACTAATTAATCACCCAAATTACTAGGCAATAGGTCATCCGGGGGCAAAATTTTGGCGTCTCGTTTGTCCCTTTCTGATGCTGGCATTTTTTGTGATGAGCTCGATGCTGCTAACGGTGAAGCTTTTGCACTGCGGCGATCCATCGAAACGACCTACATTCGGTGCAATTATTGCCCACCGCTTGATAAGACTGGTGCCAGTGAATCTGCTGATGGTGGGGTTTGGTGCGCTCGTGTACGATCGGTTCACCGGCGGTGGACCCCTCCTATCGCGTCAGCTGATCGTGGAGCAGCGATTTTGCCGATCGTACTGGTGGATGAACGTGCTGTTCATTTCGAACTTTAACATGAAACAACCGGTAAAATAACCTTCACGCTCGTGTGGTTGTGAGAGTGTTACGCCGTTGTTATTGTTCATTTACAGTGCCTGCCCGACTCGTGGTACGTTAGTGCGGATATGCAACTTTACGTGTTGATCGCACTGCTGCTACAAACTATGTTCAGGTATGTTGTGCATTACAGACGAATCCGAATGTAAATGAGAGTGACTTTGAGCCTTTTTTGTTTTCAGATTTCCTAAGCACACCGTCGCAATGCTTACACTTGTAACAGTTTGTTCCTTTCTGGGGCCATTCCTTACCATCCTCTGGACTGACTTCGATCCTGTTGGACCTTCCAACTTTCACGAAATGCGATTCTTCCTGCTCGGTAGCCCCTTTATGTCGCAGCTTTACACGCCCTTCTACAACAATCTTGCCTGGAGCGTTGGTGGTTTGATGGCCGGGATTGTGTACGATCGGTTTCGGCGCTACGAAACGAACACTGAGCAGCAGCGCAAGATATTACACCAAATAAATCTTGCTATTAAGATTTCAATGGCAATGCTTGCCCTTGCCCTAAGCGCCACTATCGATGCTTCCAGGGAAGGATCCTTCCGATGGTGGTTAGCGCTGTGTTATTCAACGTACAGGCTCTCCGGAGCGTGCTTCATCAGTGCTTCGTTTTTACGCATTTCCCTAACAGAAACAGGTAAATCGTGTGAGCTGCGCACTATTAAAGACAGCATTTTAAATTACACTTCAATTTTAGCTGCAAACTTCCACGTTTCACCGATTGTGAGAATGGGAGCATCACTCTACTACTGCGTTTACTTTACCCATTTCCCAATAATGCGCATCGTATATAGCAGTGCTGTGGAGACAACCATTACGCCGTGGTGTTTGGTAAAGCAATCATTATTATAATACCTTCTTAAAATGCGACCATTAAGACATTTTTAGCTTTCGTTTTAGATTCGTAAAGCAATGAAGGTGTTTGGCATCACGTACGTACTATCTATCGTACTGCATTACACCTACGAAAAAGCGGCAATCAAATTTTTGCAACGGATTTCTTTTACTCGAACACGATAGCCGAGAACCTTCCCGCAAACAGGGTTGCGACTTGTTAAAACACGCTTTATCTGAAAGCGTAAAGACATATCAACAGATTTCATGAATAAAATAGAATACATGAAAATAGGAAAAGTTGCACACTTAGCCACAAATAGATAAAACAAAATAAAACAAATTAAGCCGTGTAATGCTGTGATGAGCAAAATATTGTTGTTGCAAACAACAAATTGGGCAAATGGGGATTTTATGAGAATACATGAGTTTTCATTGCTAAACATTGTTTAACATGAGATAAATGCGCAAAACGGGTATTGACGGTGATACATGCAAGTAAAAATCAAAGTCCACTCGGGCTGCCGCGTGTTTCATCCCAAAGCATCTCATCTCATGTAAGCGACTCAAATTTTGCCTTTTCAGATCATCCATCTTCAAAACAACAACAGCACGACAGAGAGATCATGCAAATATTGCATGTCGAAAACTTCCCTATCTACACTCTTCGACTCTTTTGGTCACACAAAAACACACACACACAAAACCAAAGGTAAAGTGGATCCTCTTATACCCGAGAGGGTCTTGAATGATCACGGCAAATCAATAAAGCCCCCGTGAAGAACACATTCTGTCGAACGTTTCAGTTCCGCGGTTTGTCCACGAATTCATACCATTCAAACAGTTCCGAACATCCGAAAGGTGTACATCGTCGCATCCGTAACAATGGCCTTGCCAGGTAGTGTTGCAAAGCGTGTGATATTGGTGTTAATTTTTGGGCTACTTGTGGACTGTTTTTGTGAAATTGTGAACGCTCAAGGTGAGGGACTGTTAGAGCGAAGCAGTAAACTTTAAATTAATATGAATGTCTTGTTTTTTGTTTGCTTTGTTGTTGCAGATGATTATGAGCTGATGCCACCATTGTTTAATTATGAAAATGTAACCAAATGCTTCGAACAGTATCCAACCAGCGCTTATTGTGTGGTGAAAATGATCCTCAAACCAAAGGAAGGATCCAATGTGTGGCGTGCCATAGAAGTGAGTGTGTGCCAAAGTAACTGTGAAATATGTTCTACTCCCTTTATTTGTTGCAGAAATACTCGAAGCATCCATCCTACCATGAACACTCGCTGCTGGATCGAGGGCTGTGCGTAGAGGGGTGTGCTCGTTTGCTGGACGGCTTGAGTGCGCACGTCAAGGTCACACTTGACGCACAGGAACCAATCACAGTGAAACCCTACGTAGGTGTTTGCCTTCAGCTCTCAAGTGGCTCTTGTCAAGTGTTTAAGATTTTTTAGTAATTCGTGCGCGTGTGTGTATGTTTTCTTTCTGCAGCATCTTCTGTCGATCCCATCGGAAAAAGAATTCCCTCAGCATCGGTCCCGCTACACCAGGATCCTCAACATGTGCGTCAACTATCATCTCACGCGGCGCTACAATCTGTCCGGCTACTCCGAGCTGGAACGCTGTGTCACACCCGAAACATATCGCCCAACGGTCGATGCGTATCATGTGTTGTTTGCATTGATCGTCGCAGCACTTTGCAGTTTGGTTGTCTACGCAAGCTATCGCGATTGGCGTAACAAACCAGCGTTGGAAAACAATAACGAAACAAGCGCTACTAAAAGACGTGCCAATGCACTGTGGATGGAGTTTGCACTACAGCGCACCTGGGCACAGCTTGTGACCGCACCCAAGTCCAAGCTGCAGCGAGATTACGCTTTCGTTGAGATCTTTCGCATGCTGTCGGTGTTTATCATTCTTGCCATCCACGTGTCCATGGTCTACACGGCAGGGCCAACCGCGAACATGCGTCTGCTGGAGGAGTTTTTCGGATGGCGGGTGTCGCTGATCGCTGTCAGTGTGTTTCCCTTCCAGGTGCATACCTTCTTCACGATCAGCGGTATCATGCTGGCGGTACACTTTCTTGAGCAAGGCGCTGCCCGAGCGAACCGTATCGGTTGGACGTTCCTGTGGAAGGGCATCGTGATGCGTTACGTACGCATATTTCCCGTCCTGTTCGTGGTGTGGCTTTATCAGGTGTCCTGGTTCGATTGGTTCGCACGTGGTCCAGGAGACTATCGGTACTTTACGCTTGAGAGGGACAACTGTCGGACGAATGGCTGGTTGAACTTTTTATTCCTCAACAATTACTTCAAAAACAGTTCAATGGTAACAGGAAGGGACTTTGAATGCTTTCTAGAAATTACATGAATTTTCTTATCTCATTTGTGGGTATGGTAGTGCATGCAGCAAACGTGGCATTTGGCGGCCGATTTTCAATTCTTCCTCATCGGGACTATCGTTGCTCATTCTGATCCAGCGTCATCCACGGCTACTGTGGCCAATGATCACCGTTACAACAATCTTTTCAATAGTGGCTCCAATTGCGAACCTGTACTACCACAAGCTACCTGGAGTCATTCTGGCCAGCTTTAAGTATGTGACTTCTCCTTTAGTTAATGCTATTTTGCGCTTACGTTACACCAAACCAAATCTCTTTTTCAGACATCTTCGCTTCATCTTTTACGTTCATCCTGCCCTTGCGAACGATTACATGCTCTCGCATCCCCACACCTGCAGCTATTTCAGTGGACTGTTTGCCGGTCTAGCGTACCATCGGTATCGGTCCAACGCCCGGCCACTGCTTTCCGGTGGAACAGCTGCTGGGCTACTGAAGTGGGTACCGCCAACGATGGTCTTACTGCAGGCCTCCTTAGCACCACTGTTCTACGATCTTGACTACAGCAAACCGATGCTGTGGAATGCAATCTACGGTGCAGTGCATCGCTGCTGCTGGGGTGCCATGTGTGCGGTGGGCATACTGTACGGTGCATCCTTGTGGCAGGGACGTCATTCGTGGGTCCACTTTCATCCACTGGTTCAGCTGCTCAGCAAACTTTCGTTCGGTGTGTTTATGGTGCAGTTTAACGTGCTGAAGAGTTTGACACAAAACGGGACGGGCAGTGGAGTTGAGTTGAGTTGGACGATTCTCGTAAGCATTGTGTGAAATGTTTGTTTACAAAAAATGTATTCAAACATAAAACATTATCGTTTCCTTTCAGCTGCAAGCTGTCCTGTACACGTGGATTGTATGCTACGCTGTAGCGCTTGTCCTAGCCTTGATGGTTGAACTTCCAGCAGCGGCCATCTTCAAACGAGTGTTTGGTGAGAATGTTGTAAATTATTGCTGACGATTGTCATTAAAACATGCTTCCCTTTCTTTCTTAGGAGTGAGAAAACCTCACCTTGGAGGAGAGAGCGAAGAGAAACAAAGTTTTGTTAAAAAAGACTAACAAATCAATTTGATTAATGGTGGACTTTTTCATCATCTTTAAAATAACGATAAAAATCTTTAAACTAGTTAAAATAAGCGTGTTTAAGAATTAATTCTACTTCCCATGCGGTTGTTTAAACTAGCAATCTGCTGAAAGCGTCTTTAAAATCAGAACGATCGATTGCATATTTCAAAAAATGCTATCAATGGCGACATGGTGGCACTCTGAATAATAATATCTATCAATTGTAAAAAGTTTTCAAATGCTCCTTAGAAGCACGAACCGTTCCGTTTAACACGTTCCCTTTCGCTTTCCACCGCCGAAGATATCACCGTAATGGTACTGGCCGATTGCTTGCTAACCGACGTTGATTCCGTTTCCGGTCGACGCGGTTTGCCAGAGCTGAGCAGCAGCTTAAAAATTACATCGAATGGTTTTTCTATGAATAGGAACGCAATCAGTGCAATACTGTACGACAGGATGAATGTTGAGCAGAATGTTGAAATCTAAAAAGGGGAATACATATTGTTACATCCATGTTCATCCGTTTTGATATCACTTCGTGAAACGAATACATACAATGAGTTGTACATTGATCCGCGTATCTTCTGGATAGTTGCCAAACACCACCTTTAGGACCGTCATTTGCACGAGATAGAACCCGAACCCGAGCCGTGCCATCGCACGGCTTAGTGCATTGCCACTAAACCAGCGCCGTATGGCCGATGTTCGATCGTGAAAGGTGAGCAACAAGAAGGCCATCGCATAGAACGAACCGATCGATAGTTTGTGAAGCCCGGACAGGATCGCCATCCAGCTGGACGGTTTGGTGAACTGAATCATGTTGTACAGTGGAGCTTGCAGGGCGAATCCGATGATAGAAATGTACGCCAATGTGAACACATTCCGCAGCTGGAAGGATAGGAAAAAGGGAATGACTTTTAAAAGGGCGGGATTGTTCATGGCTTAGAAGCTAAAGAACGATAACTTACCGTACCGATTGGAAGTGTTAGCTCTTTGCGTATGATCTTGTTGTAGAGCAATCCGGCAATCATCCCACAAAAGTAGCTACAGCAGTGCGTCTCCGTTGCTTGGTAGGATTTGACGAAGTATTCATCGTACCAAAGCTGGTATTCGTTGCCTCTGTTAAAAATAAACATGAAAAAAGGCATTAATCCTCTTTCGAATGGTCCTTGCTGGTGGTTCCCTAAGGGGCTTACTTCATAGTCAGTGGCATCATCGCATCCATGGCGTACAGGTACGTATTGAGCATGGGCAGCACGAATCCTACCACACCCAGTGTCACCGCCGTCCAGAAGGTAGCTTTGGGAAAGCGCCACAGCAGCGTCAAGACCAACAAACCGAAAACAAACAGTTGAAAGTCAGCAGCCAGATACCAGGTGTGTATGAGACACTGCTCTTCCGGCTGCAGGTAGTTGTTGATGTATAGAAAGTTGATCCACCATTTGCGCCGACAGATTAGCCGCACCTTGGGCATGATTTTGTACGCCGATGGTGTCGTCTGGTATGTGTCGTACCGAGATACGGTAAAGAGCATCAAGACGGCATATACAGGCAGCGATCTGGAAGTGGATCGGAGTGGTAGAGCGTTAGTTAGTTAGACTAGTGAAAGATCGTCCCTGTCTCACCTTAGGTAACGATTCACTAATCCCTGCCAGAGGATACTCATGCGAAAGCGCTTGTTTTCTGTGTGTTCCATAAATTGCACCGTTAGCAGCAGACCGCTGATGCAAAAGAACATGTCCACCTGGAATGGTGCTATCGAGAAGAGCATTTGCGACAGGGGATGTGCTGAGAACTGCGATTAAAACAGAAAAGTAAATGAATTATTTAAAAAAAAGGATGTGTTTCATCCTCCTTGCCTGCTCCATCGCTAACGGATTCTGGGCGGTAAACATGGCCATCCCGATAAACACGTGCAGCAGCAGTATGAAGCTCATCGTCAGGACGCGTAGATGATCGAGAAAGTCCAGATCCTGCTGATACTGGGAGCGGTTCGCTTTGTACGTTAGCCGGCCCCAGTTCCGACGGATCGAAAAGGCAGTTGCCAGGGTTGCCACTGTGAAGGTAAGCAATCGGCTAAAGTTGGATGAGTATGGTGTAGTGGCAGGATTTCTGCACTCGACATACGCTTGAAGTACCACGTACCATGAGATTTGTGCGATTTTCCATAATAGTTTTCGTCACCGGATCGGCGTGCAAGCCAACTATCGTAGCACTGGCAACTAATCGCTAGGAAAAGCAGTACGACCAGTAGTGCTATGTAGCAAATATCTAGAACGTCTGTGGGCCGAAAAACGGATTTTGTTTCTTTTAAATTATTCTATGTACAGTTGAATGTTTTCGATCGTCAAACGCATACCCATGGGTCGTTCCAAATTCTCATTGGTAGTACATTCTTCAATTTCCGCATAACCGCTCAGGTTGTAGCGCGTACGGAGCTCATAGTTTTGGCACACGTTGACCAGGTAACCGTGCTGTTGTCTGTATTTGGTCACATTGGGAAGCAACCAATCGGAAATGGCGTACTGGAAGATGTAAAAAGCAATTTAATGTTCAAAGTGAAACAAATAATACGTCAAAGAATACGCGGGATGACGGGAGCAAAGAATATTCTTCTTAGCAGAAACTGATAACATAGATGCGACATAATCCTTTCTTGCCACTTGTTTTATAGATGTCTCGATACATAAAAAAACACTTACCCTCTTCGAAACGTTGAACTTTGGCTCAAAATATCTTTCTGCTGCCAGGCCCAACTGATCCAGCACGCTGTTACATCGCTCAAGACACACGCCACGCGTAAGCACATCGTGATTGTACTGGAACGTATATTTGGAGTATTTCTGCAATAAAATAAAAACAGTTTCACACCCATCACACACGCTCATCATCACATCACGATCTAAGGTAGTTCTGCAAATCGCAAGCTAATTACTTTAATAAGACGCCATATTTCCGACCGGCTGTCCGGTTTGATCACCACCTTCGCAATACAAAACACACCCTCCGGTTTGTTGTGGAGACACTGCTCGATACTATCGTACACTTGTAGTTGAGGAATTTTCCAGTATTCACTCTCTGCAAACAAAAGAATGACACAAACGATCACTTTCATCTTCACATGATCTTGGTTTCAAGGCTAACAATCACTCACTGTTGTATCCTAGCAACACATCAAACGCTTCTACGGTTGCTAGATGGCAACCGACACAAAGCATCAATGTTGCCAAACTGATCAATCGGGATGTGCAATTTTGGGGCAGAATAAACGGAAACTTCATTTTCTTCTACAAAATCGCTAGAATTGTTGATCACTTAGCTCGATCACTAAGCAAGTAATATAAATTAAAATATCACTCAGAATAGCCGACCAGGAGCGACGCGGTACACTTCAACGTTCAACAGCAACTGATAGATTGAACTTGACTGGACAGCGAAATTGATCGACTGCCACTTGGTCCGCGCAGGTGTTGTATCTAGAGTGAGTGGTTCAGGCCCTCCTCCCACAGCCAACGGGTGCAAACCAGCAGACATTTATGCAGGTGTCTATGACGTACCGTTTGTTGCGCTAAGGGTAAGTTTTCCCACTCTCCTTTATTGCTAACGCGTACTAACACTCAGATCAGGCGGAAGTGATCCTTTGTCGTTGATCATGCGTCATAATTCTTGCTTAGATGGTGCATTTCATTTGCAATACACGCACGCACTCACCACCTGAAGGTATTAAACATCCACAACGGTTTTGCAGCAAAGCTTAACTGTCTACGGTCACAGTGTTACGATTCATTCGGTAGCATTTCTGCGTTTAGTAGCCGATCAACAGACGGCTGTTGATTTCCCTTCCCACCTTCTCCATTTAATTCATCACCCATTTTCCGGCAATTTCGATGCTTTCGATTTCATCTTGTCGCTTGCACACAGACAAATGGTTTTCTAATCGTTGCGGCGTGCTTTGCGTAACATTGACCTAGTGTTTTAGTTTGCTTTGGCCTAAAAGATAGTTGTTTCTTGTTTTCTAATTAGTTTTGTTTTTCGCCCTTTGGGATACGATTTTCACGGCTTCCGTGGTGATGATGGAAACAAATCATATTGTTCAAGGTTGGAGGATGGACCGTTTTGGTAGGTATTGTGGATGTTGTGAGAAGAAGAAAATAATCATTAATTAATAAATAAAACAAAGATAGAGAGCATGAGCACGGAAAAGGGGAGGAAAGTCTTAGATGATTGATTTTAAATGTTTTTTTTTTTCAAGCTCATCAGTTCAGTCAAGGGACCCTGTTGAAGTGCAAACATGAAACAATATTGTTAAATATATATTGTGGTTTATTCATATGTACGTATTTTCCATAAACATGACTATCATGCATCAAGAATTTGGGAAATTTTCATATTTTCTAATCAGCAAGTGAAACGAACTGTAAAAACCTAAACATACGACTCAGAGGAATTTTCACGATCCCAAACACAAAAGGTCACACTCTCTGGGGCTGTATTACAATGATGTACATTGTAAATAACTTGTGTTTTTTCTCTCCCGCGCCGGATAAAGATGATTAAGTATCTCAGCTGAGCATTCATTGTACATTGCGTCAGGGATTGGGTGAGGCTCATTCGCATCATTTGACACACTGCCCTACAATAGCGCAACCACCTTAACCACAGACTGAAAGTAATTGTTAAAAGCGAAAGTAACAAGCAGTAAGAGGATGGTTTTTAAGGGGTTTTAAGGGTAAGTGAATATCAACTCACAAAAAATATGTAATGTGTTTCGTTAAACTCACTGGTGCAATCAATCAATCAGAATGAGATACCGTAAATAAAAGGTAGAAAGTAAGCAAAAAGTAACGTGAAGCACGTTTGCATGCAAGCAAAAGCTCTCATATTTTACCTAGCGAGCAGATAAAACGGCCCTTTCCGCGCACAAGGTCATCAGCTGATCATCATCTGCCAGCAGGTTAGACAGCGGTCCCACCAACAGTGAGGAGGTTGTCGCACATCGCGTAACTTCACGCATCGCTAAACCGGTTTGCGCGCGCGAAACGCATTTATCAAAGCATTATTCAGTTTAGTTGTTAGTGAAAGACGGCAAAGAATTTGCGGTATGAATTTACGATTCGGTTTGCATCCCGTGTTCCAGACCCGGTGTTCCGATAACCTAGACCAGATCAATTAACCCCTGGGAACGGCGAGTTCAAACACGTCAGGCGGGAACCAATGGAAGATGATCGCTGTTTTAAAGTCACGATGCCATATCGCACAGCAAGGCACAGAATCTTTCGCTTGCCGTCAAATTACATCCCTGCTGTACAGCACATTCCCCCAGCATTAAAAAAATATAGGGTTCATTTCGTACTCAAGGAGCATGATATGACAGGACGCCCCAACCGCCCCCACTCCCCCACTTCGCGCAAAGATAATTGATATGGCACGGCATGCTTAGAGTCGGGAATGAAATGTTCTACCGTATTCTTATATCCTTGCTATCTGTGCAAGTTCTAGAAAAATCTCTCCCGCAGCAGAATGAGCACGTTGCGTCATTAACATTACTAAAGGGGTGCACAAAACTAGCCAAGGAAATTGTGCGTATGAGTGTGTGTGTCGGTCGTTGAAGACATTTGAATAATTTCTATCAAACAGAAGTAGTAAGGCAGTTATTAAGCTCGCGCTGCATCATTTGTGATGCTGATGCGGATCTGCATGTTGGGTGTATGTAATCATATTAGTAGCAGTTTTGAGCTAAAATGGCACTTACAGTGCAAACAGGTACTTTATAGATCTATAGAAAGAAGTTGTATATTGTTTTTTAAGATGCAGGGTTATTTGAAGGTTGCACTGATAATCGACGTTATTTATTTCTAAAAAAAACTTTTTTATTTGATTTTCAACAACTCTTAAGTATACCTTCTTTTACCCCAAATAGTTTTACTCACATAACATTTGCTACAAATTGCTCAGAAATAATTCGCCTTAAATGCCTGACTTACTTACAACTTACAACTTACTTAGTTTACAACTCGTCGAACTTACTCGAGCACTCTCCAAACGCACTAACGACCCTCATATTAAACGGATGCACATTCGTATGCGTAATCATGTGCACCGCCGTCCAATCAGTCACTTTACTAGAAATCCTGATCCTGAACTGGTTTTGCTACACACAACACCAATAAACCTAGTCTAAAAGCAGCACAGAAACATAAGTAACTCCGGATTGTAACCATTTCCTGGGCGCGTAGGTTTAACTGCTTTCCCAATGCATATTTCCTAGAACAGCGCGGCGATAAAGAATTTCTGTTCAAATCGGAGCGAATTATTCGCAGAAAAGGGGTTGTTTAGACGAAAGGACGAAACGGACCTGGGAGGTAAAGGGAAAAACGGCAATAATTATTTAACTAAACAATGGGCTCGTTTGTTGCGCCAATGCGGGCAGGTCCGGTTTTGATTTAGAAGCCTTTGGAGGCGTATTACTTTGTAACGTGTGTAATATTTGTTGAGTAAATAGCAGATGTATTTCAAATAAAAGTACCAACTTCGTTAGTGTTAGTAGCCTTGCATTTACTTTATCACGCACCTGTTTTAACTATTAATGAGATAATTCACGATTCCTGGTCCATTTCTTTGGTTTCCTTGCCAGTTTGCTCCAATTCGTTCAAGCACACATTGTGCACTAGCTGTATCTCCTCTTTGTAGATATTTTCTATTTTGAAAATATATAAAAAACAAAGCCAGTTAAAGGATATTGAAACACTCAATCAAATACAAAATTACCCTGCTTGAAGAAGAATAGAGTTTTCTGAACGTTGGAGAACGGTATTTCGATCAGCAGACACATCAACGTTCCCATAATGTACGCCAGCACCAGTGTGGAGGAAGTGGAAACAAGCTTAAACGGTGAAAAGGGGAAAAATACGATATACATATTAGATTCTACCATCATTTCCCTGCTCTGTTTTTACAAACGACCACTCACAATTCGCATATCGCTCACATAGATCGGCTGCCGGATATTGCCCAACGTGACGCGTATCACAAACAGATGGCAAAGAAACACACAGTACGTCACCTTGCCCAGCGGACGAAAGATCGAATTATTGAGCGCGGTACGTAGAAAACCTAGCAAAGTGAAAAAGGGAGAAACCGGTCAATTGTTGTCAATTCTTTGTTGTCGTTTACTCAATAACGCTCACCCCCAACACCAAACGCCAACCCGACGAACAGTACGCCGAAAAGTGCACCCCAGAGATTTTTCGAGAGTGCCGCATAAGCAGCTATCCATAGAGCAGGCTTCTCAAAATCGTACGCATAAAATATGTACGCAGACAGAAGCAGGACGATGGCTGTCGGAAGCGAAATGTACCAAAGTGCACGAAAGCCCTACAAAAAGTAACATTAAAAGAAAGGCAATCCCCAATAAATGTGGTACATGTGTAAAAAAAAGAAGATGGAATTTATTGACTCACCCGATGACGATGTGCATCAAAGCCTGCCCGCTTCAGTCTGTGATACAGCAAACCGGCGATCAGCCCGGCCAAGTAGCTGCCAAAGTTGGTGTGCGTCGGGATGTACATGTTGCGATACATCGGATCATACCACAGCACATACTTGAGGGCTCTATTGGGAGTTGTAAAGAACAGTACGATGTTAAATCAAATTTCCATTAAAGGTTGTTTTTTGTTTTTTTTTTTCGGAAACACTTACTCGGGTCGTAAGATGATCACTCCCTCGAAACGATTGACGTAAGTAACGATGGCCGGTATCAGAAGTGCTCCAAGTACGGCGAGGGCAAGCAAGGCTTTGAGAAGCTTCGGATAGCGCCATGTAAGTGCGAGAATGGAAAGCCCTATGATGAACAGTTGAAAGTCTGTCGCTAGATACCAGGTTTGCTGCAAACACTAAACAAAAAGGGGGGAAACGGTTATATTCGTTTACTCACCAAGCTCCTCGCTCTAATGATAATATTAACTCAACTATTATTAACATGATAGCAAAATTAATACGTCCCTTCTACTATAAACCTGAGGGTAAAACAGATATCACCTCATTAAACGAAATTAAATAGCAAAGGCGAACTAAAACATTCACAATCAACTTAACAAGGGTGAGCAAATTGTTCTAGCCACCCCTCTCTCTATAATGATAGCTATAATTAATGCTAACGGTACGTGATAGGGGACACGCGTGACAACGTGCTTCACCCGTGCAGCTTTCATTGGCCACTTATTGGCCACCCGAGCGTCAAAACGTACCGGTTCCGATACGGTGAGATAGTTGTTGACGTACAGTACGTTAGCCCACCAGTTGGTTCTGCAGTAGGTACGTTCCGTTTCGGCTACACGCTTCCATATCGGTCCATCCTGTAGCCGGATTAACCAGGACGCATCGAGAAGCAACATAAATCCATACGCGGGTGTTAATCTGCCAAAGAACAAAATTATTTTAAGTGAAGGTCACAAGTAAGCGCGCATGAAACAGGCGATTTACCTTAAAAATCGATAGAGAACGCTTTGCAGAAAGTCCCCAAAATGGAACGTACGCTGTTTCTCGGCAAAATCCACAAAATGTACTGCCAGTAGAAAACCGCTAATGGTAAAGTACGTCTGCACTACCGTAATACCGTTGAATATGAGCATCGTAACGACACGACGATAGTTCTGTAACAAGATGGAGTACAATTTTTAAATCAATTTTTCATCAGTAACAATACTTATCTTCACAGTTTCCCCGCACCGCAAACCTTCCTCTTCTTACCAGCTCGACGTACTGTGGATTCTGAAGCGGAAAGATGCAATTAAACAGCATTGAGTGGCCGGCAATGACGAGGTACATTACGAGAAACCGGACCGACTGTATGAAGCGCAAATCTTTCGTAGATGTGGACGCTTTTTTGCGTGCCGTCGTTAGTAGATGCCAGTTCCGGGGAAGGGAAAACGCAATGAGCAGTACTGTCCCTGTGTATTACGCACATTAAAAAAAAGGCACGAAAAAATAAATCACCCGGACTGGAAACTCATATTGAAGTAAAATCTACGGCAGCTTTTAAACACCTACAACGGCTTACACCGGGACGCTCCAATCCGGATCGATAGTAATCTCTTAATCCATCTGTAATCGTACCAGCATCATGCCGCGTTTTCGTTTGCCGGTAACGATAGCAATCGTACACGCTGGACAGTAGCGTTAGGGTGAGCAGTAGGCCAAGAACTAGCAGAAACACAACATCAATCTCATCTGGAAGGAAAAGCAGTAGAAAAGCTCGGCACGTGTGAGATGGCCGGAAAAATACATATTTCATTGTTTGCTGTTCGTGTCACCTAATGCTTCCGGTGACGCTACCAATCCTGATACCCGTACGTCCCGGTCGGTTTCCTCGCGGTTCGATGTGCAGTATTCGACCGTGGTGTAAGCCATCAAGGAGTACTGACGTTTCAGCTCGTAATTGACACACTGATTGGCTAAACGGCGATATCGGTTGCGCCAATCCAGCGCCCCCCGGAACGTGTTCGGGTCGAACGTGATCTGTGTGGATGAAAAATAGCTTGGCTTAAGCGTTTGCCCGATTTTCAAGGTCATTTTTTTACGCAATTTCATCTACACCTCCGGAGAATCGATCGGAACGAAGCGGGATCGGAAGTACTTCATTTGGGTGCGTCCATCGAATCTGGTCAGTAGCTGGTGGCATCGATTCATACACAAACCGCGCTGCAGTCGATCATGCCGGAAGGTGCGCTTGGTATCGGTGGAAAACTGCTCTATTACTGACCACAGTGGGTTGGTATCGTTTGGGACGATCCAACTGTCCACCAGACAGTAGGTGGCACGTACCGGGAACTCTTCCAGACAACGATCGTAGTCATCGTACAGGTAAAGCGGTGGCATCTGATAGTAGGCCGTGACTGGGTGTTGTTTGTTGTGGTTGTCATACATGAAGAGGAGTTGGAGGAAACGGTTAGTTGATTAAGTTAGTTTTAGTACATAATAGTTTACTGCGATGATTAATGGAAACGACATAACAGAGCGCAAACACGTGGTTGAGAATGCATGAGTTGTTGTGGGGTTAAATTAAAGAGAAAGCTTGGTTAGGTTCTAAAAAGTGAAAATGTTCCCAAGCTTCGATTATTCCGAGTTTTTTCCGATTACTTATTAGAGATTATAGACCGATGCTTTGAAAGCTCTCCATGATGATTCTGAAGGGAATTGAATCCTATCTGTTCTACAGATGAACATGTCAGCGAATCTTTCTATGTGGCCGCGGAATCATCCGATCACATAACATGGTTGAAGTTATACCAGGCGTTACATACGTCTCATACTCATTTCTCAACACCAATTTCTGCTAAATGCTACATAATGTTTGTATGAGGTCTTTACTTCAAATACTCACTATTAAATTCAACATCCTTTCTACATTCTGTACTATTTACCACACTTTCTTTAACCCCGGAAACAACTATGCCAAACAGTAAGCTGACTAAAATAAGTAATAGTAATAAGCACATTGCAACCTGATCGGACGTTTTTAAAGGAACCCTAACAGGAACACACAACAGATAGATTTTACTCTCTCGAAAGTCAATGATACAACTGACTGACAACCGAACAAAACTGTTGTTACTGCCGACTAAAGGGTTTGTACAAAATAAATCACTCAAAAATGCAACATAATCACCCGTCGTTACTGTTTCCTTCCCTTTACGGCTTAATAACGCACAGGGGCATTTAATTGCAATACACTTTTCGCCGTGCTAAACATGGTCAAATCATCTAGCCTGAATCCCTGAATCACTGCATAGAAATGGCCACCTTCACGATGCGAAAGCAAATCTATAATTAATGTCCATCTCACCTTGAATCACAACGGCGAGCTATCCGCCCATCCGAGGGGGGGGGTGCGTGTGGGAGAAAAAATGGTGGCGCTAGCGGGGGCAATGAAAACGGGAAAAAATCAAACAATACCAACAACGAACAACGGTGATTCCCTATGTCGGGGTGTCATTGTGTGCAGGCAGGCCGCCCGTAGGGTACTTTGCAATTGTATTGCAGTCAGGGTGTTCTGCCATTTTCCCTTCAGCCGGGACAGCCAGGGAGGTAGGTTTGAAAACGGTCAGTTAAATGTTTAATGCGAATCGATACACATTCGGTGACGTTCGTTGTACTGTTAAGTAGCTCATTTTTTATTTAAAGAAGCAGCATACTTGTGGGATCTGTGGTTCTTTGGCAAATCTTGCACATCTCCATCGCAGTGCAACAAACTCCTTGGAGACAAAAGCACTGTCTTCAATCGTCGACCAATCGGTCATTTTTTGGGTTGTCATCGGAATTTCGGATAAAAAGTCATTTAAATTTGTTATCTACCAACACCATGTGATATTTTCTACAATCATTTTACTCGTTGTGAACAGTAACCTGTAGTTGTGATTCATTTTCATTTTATTACACTACTACGTAAAGAGAATCGGAACTGATATAAGAGAACCCTACGATCAATCTCGAAAACATGTAAATAACTTATCATTGCTATCCGCCCTATCAACACAAGCCCATTTTGCACACTTCCCGCATGTACTGTTCACTTTAATAAAGCAAAGGTAAAGCATGAAATCAGAAACAGGTAATCTAAACACAACATTTGCACTAGTTTTTTTTTGTTTGCACAATAAGCGATCAGCAGAGACCAAAGGTAGTTAAATTTGCCTGTCTTTGTCTTGCTTCCTTTTTGCAAGTATTTCTTCTATTCTCATTAGTTTCATGCTCCACCGTATTTTTGTTTATATGTGTATTAATGTCCATGCAAATTTCACCAACAGAATTGAATCTAACCAAAACTTTCTTTTTTTAACGTAATGAGTTCATTGCTCATTTAATGTTAATATCATGGCTCTCCTCATAAATTATGGCTATCCTGTGGCGTATGTATGTGTTTAGCACTCTCTTTGCTTCAATCAATTACTTGAATCAACGATAAGGTCCTCAGGGTGCTGCTAGTTCTTTACTTTCTTTTTAATGTGTCTATTTAAATTAAACTTTTGTATAGTAACTTGTTAATGAAAAGTATACGATTTATTTTCATTCTCATCTTTTCTCTTTCCACTTATCAGGCATTTTGGTCGTTTGACAATGAAAACATCTTTCCTCCTTCCGTGTAGTTTTGTTTGTTTTAGATAATGGTTTTACCTAGTTTGCGTTACGCTACGCTTAAACTACAGTGCACTTAGCTTAGTGGGGACAAAGTTTGACGGCTGTGTACACGGATGTTAAATATTATTATTACATTTGGCAAAACCGAAACCACGCAGGAGAAGCATTTCACGTATGGTCGGTAAGGAATTGTGTATGTTTCCTTCCATCCAAGATAAAGCAATAGTTAACAATAAAACGGAATAACACGAAACAGTCACATCTTACTGTATACACAAATCTCAAACACCATTCAACACGTGAATGAACTAAAAAAAAAACCAAATACTTAATGCTAACGAAATCGTCTACAGGTATGCTGGGGTTTAATTGAAATTAGTTCACATTTGTTTACTCATTAGTTACTCATTTTCTTACTTCTGCGTACTAAAGCTCTATTCAAAGCACAGTTGTTGTGAACCAGGAAACGGCTGTTCCGATTCCATCTTAGTAACTGTCTGTCCTTAGTCTGTCCTTTACCTATGTTGTACAAAATTTTGTAAAATTTTAATAAGTTTGAAACAATTGGAAAAGAGACATTAACTTGTAGAAAATTTTTACACAATCTACAGCATAGAAAACACATACGCAATACGTACAGCCGTTTAAGTACGTGCGAACAAATACTTTCACCTTTCATCTTTCTAACGCCCCATTCGGGTTTCCGTTTATTCCTTCATGCTTTTACTATTTTGAGGTATGACGATGGAAAGAATTGTACTAAAGGGACAGGAAATTAAATATAAATACTCTTCTACACACAGGATGCGTTTGCATTGATGAATCTATCGCTGTTAGTGTCTAGTATCTGTCTGATAGAATGTGCTGCTGTTTCTAGAAAATATACAACCTTCCGTGTCACTGGTTCCGACGTGTGAATATGCTTTTTTTGTAAGTAAGCACTACATCTTGTATCATAAAAGGGTTTTGTTTACTAAATTTTAAATAAGAAACAATATTAAATTAATAATGTCTTCCTCCGCGCTGCTAGTTGCGGTTCTATCATTGCCATGGTCAACGCTACGATAGTGTGAAATTTTTAATGTTTCCTTTTGTTTTACTAGCGCTACGCTGAAACCTCCGAATAAGTAGCTACCGTACACACTACGAATCATTTACAAACTATGTACAACCATCATATTTTTTTTTTTGCTCAAAACCTTTGTTTTTGCCATTTCATAAATATCTAACAACAAACAAAAATTCTATCCAATTCTCCCTTCCTTCTGCTACATGATTGTTGGTCATAGTAATATCATGAGTTTCAAGCGTTTTCTTAACATACAGGTTCCCCCACTTGTCGACTTGCCCTATGCACCCTAGAATACGACACCAGGACACACTGTCTCTCTCTTTCTCATGCCTTTCTCCGTGTACAGTTGGAGCGCATCGGTGCGCCCTTTGTCAAAGTATCACAACCACAGTACCTCTCACCGACCTAGTAAGCATCACAAATCTAGTAGAACGGATTCACGTAATATCATACACACTCGTCCTGATTCTGGACACAGTACTTCGGGAAGATCGGTTCCGCGCGCAGGCCCAGCTCGAGCAGATGGTTCCGGAACACCGACATCCGATTGTACACCTCGAGCGGGACGGATTCACTGTACCGCTCCTCGGTCGGATCAGTCCACAGCCGCTCGGCCAGGGCAGATGCGCGGGGCCACAGACGTGCGTCCAGTATCGACTCGTCGACCTGTTCCGTCCACAGGCACGCCTCACCGCCCAATATCTGACGCATCTGCAGCGAGGTTAGCTTCATCTCTTCCCATGGCCGATGCTTGTACACCGTCTGCCAGTTTCGGTAAGGTGAGCAAGCACCATCTCCGGTCGATCGCCAGCTGCCGAACCCACAGTCCAGATACCAGGCATCCACGTGTGATATGACCAAACTGTATCCGCTGTTGATGAGTTGAAAGTTTTCTGGCCACTTGCTACCACCCCATACCTGTACGGCGAACGTGTTCTTCGATAGACAGGGTGCACTGGTAAGCCCACTGGACCACACACCAACCATACGGGGTGCGCTGGCATTCTGCCCACTAGCGAGCTGTAGCCGATGGTACGCTTGAAGCATAAAGTCACACCACAGCGTACGCATGTCCGAATCGTTAAAGTGCTGCTGCCAACATTCCAGATTCACCTCATCCCCTCCGATGTGGAAGTAATCGAGCGGGCCGACAATTTCCAGCAGCTCCTCGTACAGCTTCTGCAGAATCAGATAGGTGTTGTTGTTTTTGGGGTTTAGCTGACCGCACGGTGGTTCACCGCAGTAGTTGCTCCAGGGTTGCTGGTTGATGCACAAGCTCAACTCACCGAGCCCGTGCTTTGGGCCCCAGTCCCACCCATTGCCCGCGTGTGCCGGGGCGTCAATCTCCGGGATGATCTGGATACCGCGTACCTTCGCGAATGCTGCCAGTTCACGAATGTCGTCCGCCGTGTAAACTTCCCGCTCGGAGTATGCACCGTACCGTGCGAGCTGCGGATAGTGCCGGGAGACAAGCGGGAAGCTCTGCGAGTCGGTAATGTGCCAGTGGAACCGATTCAGCTTCGAGTGGGACATACCGACGAGGGTGCGTTTGATCGAGTCCACCGTAAAGTAGTGCCGGGAGGTATCGAGCATAAGGCCACGGTAACTGAAAACAGACAAATGTTAGCTTATCACAAAAGGGTTCCTCACTTCGGTAATCACTTTGGACTTACTTAAATTTTGGCACATCTTCAATCGATGCCTTGTTCAGGACCTTAAGCGTACGTTCCTCATCATCGAACCAGACCAGCTGCTGCAGCGTCGTTAGTCCATGCTTGGCGCCGAAGAACGTATTGGCAGTAATTTTCACGATCAACACACGTGCAGAGTCTGTAATGAAGCAGGAAATCACATTAACATGCCCTCCAAGAAGGTGGACGCTTCTACCACTTACGTGTCACCGTCATATTGTAGCTCTCGTCCGTATGCAACGTCAGATGCGTATCGCCCGACTTCTCCACATGCACGTTCACCTCGAACGCGTCCACATCGTACCGCTTGTCGCTTACCAGCTTAAAGAAATGAATCTTCCCGACACCGGATGTTTCGGACGCACTCGCACTTCTCCCGACCGTTGCCGCATCGTTCACCTCCGTAGCGACGGGCCGCTCCACCGGCAGTTGCTGTACTCCCGGGGGAACAGACCCCGCCGGTACAGCACCCTCGATCTCCTCCAGCGTTGCTCCGTGCGATACCATCGAGCCACGAATTTCGGACTGTAGCACGTCGTACGCGTCGTGTAGAAGCTTTTCGACCGGCTCGAACTTGGTCACGATTTTGACGCGCATATCCGATAGCCGAAAGCGGGACGTTTTGCTACCGATCGTGGTGGCACCGGTTGGCTGGGGCCAGATATTGATTGGTCCGCAGGTCATTGTGCAGGTTAGGTAGGGTATACGTTTGCCGGGCGTGTTGCTGCCGCTGCTGCTGCCCGCATTTGTGCCGCTACTACCAATGCTGGCTCCGGCACCGCCATGCGGTTGTTGCTGCTGCTGATGTGCGTTGTTAGTTTCAAAGTCTTCCTCCACACCGTCCACGAAATGGTGCCGCACGCATCGATTGTTGACGCACCGGTACGTCCACAAACGCTCGATGGGACTAAGCATTTAGGAAAGAGTTAACGAAAGGGAAAGTAAATTAATAAATTAGTCCTATAATCACTTTTTGCCGTATCACTTATCTAAGAACTTTCGAGTGTAGGACATATGAAATCCAAATTACAGAAAACAGCACCAGGTTATGTCTACAAGTTATTGACATGGCGTGCATTCCAACGTACAAATCAAATAAGCACAATGTTTCATTTCGTGCCAGACCACTTTTATGGTTAAACTAAAAACTCGGCGCCCTCCATCCATCGTCTTGAAGGGTCAACTGACCACAAACAAACAACAAAAAGTCGCCATTCGAAAGCTAATTGTGCTTTATGCTTCCATTTCCGCTCATTAGTATGGTTTTATCGTCAGGCAAAATCGTTAACAGCTTCGTGACGGACTGGCTGGACTGGCCGAGACATTTACACGGATCATAAACTGCGACGAAACGTTGATTATCTGTGGCAGTGGTGGTATTGGTCCTCTTTTCTCCCATATAATTGAGCACAAAGAACAGAACAGAACGGTGAGATGGGGACGGCCCTAACGCGAAAGTGCGCTTGGAGCTTTATTTTATATGCGAAATGGAAGTAATTCTTCATAACAATTGTTACAATAAATTCGATTGCACCACACTCCAACAATTGTAATTTGCTTCATTCTCGTTGTCTTTTCCGCTGCTCTCATGCTTAATGTTACGTTTTTTGCTGAAATGCTACGCAGCTACTTACTTTACGGGTATGGCACTGGCACGAGCGTTATCACCACCGCCCATCGCGCCCTCCATGCTTCCATCGATAATGTGCGTATTGTAGATGCCCATCGCCATCGTGCTGGAGGGTTTCGGCGACTCGAAACTGTCATTCCAGTAGAGTAGTAGTAGGCAGCTTACCAGCGCACTGATAAACATAAACACGAGTGCCTTCTTTTTGAACATGTTTTTCAGCACCGTGATGCGGATGTTTCGCGACTGTGATGATGCTACCGAAGAGCGCTGTAAAGAAACGACATACAGAAGCGTAACAGGATGAGTGGATTGGCTATTTAAATTGTACCGTATTATCAAATAGAAATAAAATGTCCAACAAGTTTTGAGTGATATAGCAATTCAACACGATTATTTTTGAAGCAATTTAATTATAAAATGCAGCCCGTTTTTAGCAAAAGTTGACAACAGATAAAAGGGAAAAACCTGTAATAAGTTAATTTGTGAGCTAACCAAAATAACAAGTAAATAAAAGACAATTTATTCTTTAGTATCTATTGTCTATCGAATATTCGTATGTACATGTTCCAAAACTTTGACATAACCAAATTATTAACCAGTCCAACTGTTCCCCAACTTCACTGCCCAGCAATCAATCAATCTGACACTAAATAATAGGCAAGAAATGTGTCAATCTAGAAATTCGGTACGACAAATTCATCCAAACCATGGACGCACAGTGACCACTGCACCTTCTAACCTCTAAAATGAATCGATCACCCGAGTGTGGGATTTTCGAAAGGATAGACCAGCCAAAGGAATTAATTAAATTAGAACACCTCACAGGTGAACATTCGGGTGCGTATTTGTGGTGTTGTATTGTGTCCTTTCGGAGAGGATAAAGTTGATCTTAATTGAATGGATTTGTGGGTCATCATCAGAGACTGCTCTGACTTTAACGCCTGCCATAAATGATTTATGATCTTAAAAGCGCGTTGTAATGCATTAAAACATTCATCAATGGTTGAGGTTTCAAAGCAAAGGGGGAAATAAATTGTACTACTTAATACAATATAAACGCTGATTTAAATCAAATCAAATCTCATTTCCAACAAATGGTATCCCTCAGTAATGATTCCCGTGTTAGTAATAAACTATCTCAAAAGTGTCATACTCGCGGTTAACTTTCTATAGTACGAGTGAGTTATGTCACATTACGAAGCGCAAAAACTCACGTTACATACCGCGTTCTCACACCCTACCTAGGTAGTGCTCAGGTATGTGATCATCTGATACATTGTGCCTGAGAACTGACACATATCCTCATCCAAAAAAGTTGACTAGGTGAAAGGAAAGTTTTCTGATTATGCCATAAGAACTAATCAGATGAAATTGGCGGCAAAAATGTGAATCCAACAGTCGTAGTAGAAGCGGCCACTTCCAAAGGACTCAAGGACGTTTGGAATCTTTAGAGACAAGACGTAAAAGTCTCAGGAAGTAGGTTTTTCATGGTGCATCAACCTTACCATTCACAAACAACATGGCTGTGAGTTATTATTATTAGCTAGGACAAAGAAATAAACTCACTAATGAGAAAACTCTTGCCGAAAGAGTTGTGTACGGTTGACTAGAGGCTGAAACATAAAGGTAGCAGGAATGTTTGAGCTTTTCTTAATGAAATTGTTTGCTTATACAAACAGACCTTATGGGTTTAAGAGCTCAACATTGAAATAGAACAAGTCTATTATATAGACCAATCATTCAAAATTCAACCATTTTGTGCTTTGTACCATCTAATCTTCATCAAAAATTAATTATTAAGCTCTGTTGGCAGATAACCAACGACTGCAGCTGACCAAAAATTCATAAATGAAGGGGTAACTAATAAGCGTATTAGTGAACGGTAACCCGAAACATGAATCACAGCGCAATGACCGGACAATTGAAAGCCTTTGCAACAATGAATGGCGAGAGGTACCCAAAACCATCTGACTTCTGGTAATGAACGGTCAACTGGAGTACAGCATCATCAAAACTTTCACCTTCGTCGAGCGCACTTTTGCCCCACTTCTTTTCCTCAAGGGAAGTATCACGGCAAGATATGTACAAACGCTGCAGTGGGGATTTCCATGAAATTAAAAAAAATAGGCGAAACAGCACAGCAAGGTAATGTGACATTAGAGGGCAAAGATTTTGGCGAAAGTGACGCCGTCGATTGTTGGTCACCGAACCCGAAAGGCTGGTAATTAAATTTACTTTAAATGAATCGCGAGCCACAGCCAAAAACGGTGTCCATCTGTCGTCGCTCACGGCGAGCGAAAGTGTGGCTTAAGTGTAGCTTTGTCAAAAAGAGGCAAGAGGGGGATAATGGGGGAAAGATTTGGTGTTTTTTTTGGCCTAACGGCAGCTTCCCAAATATGGTTGGTTCGCAAAACGTTACGTAAAATCACTTAGGACAGTTTTCAAACGCAGTTTCGTGACGCACATAAAAAAAAACGTAGGAAGAGGGAAGGTTGAAACGACTTTACAACTTTAATTTATGCTTTGGTTAGTATAAAGAAGGTAGCAAAAGATGTTTGCCATGTTTTGAAAACTGTTATTGATGTTAAGTTTTTCATGTTTAATATAAAAAATATGTTTCATCTATAAATGAGTACCTCTTGTACTGTTCATTTTAATTATTTTCTGCTACTGAAAATTGCTTACCCTACTGTTGTAGTCATGAGAGAGCAACATGTTTTAGCTGTACGCAACCATCGATTTACAATACCTGTAATGAGAAGAAAATTAATTGATTAAATTGGGTAATAATTTAAGATAACATAAATTTTCAATAAAAAAAGGTATAGTTGAAAGGTTAAATGCGTTTGAAAATATTTTACTATTTGCCAACTCCAATTTAAAGTTGAAAAGGGCTAAAGTATGAGCACAACTCCTAAATAAGCCTTATGACATCAGTTCAATTTACCGACAGGAAAACAAAACATAAGACAGAGGAAATTCGAATGCCGAAGAAAATGGTGATCTACATGGCAGCACAACCCATTTGCTCAGCTGGAAAACTGCATTTGCAAATGTGCTTTCGGTGCTTCAAAACCACCACTATTATAAGAGTTCTACTACAACTGTGAATCGGCAGCTTGTCGAGAGCTGCCTCTGTACAGTGTTGGTACGGCAAAGAATACCGCCACAAGCAGATCTTTGCCGTGTCACAGGCCCAGGTGAAATGAATTGCAAAATTTCAATCTATCTGAAATAATTGAATTGGAATTAGGTAGCAGTCGTAGTCGTAGTGGTAGTAGCTGTAGCAAACTAGTCCTCCACGTAAGTCACCTCTCTCTTTCTGCTAGTTGTACACTGGAGCTTATACTTGAAATAAAACATCAACTAGAACACACCTACACCCAACAAAAAAGGAAAGGTTGCTATATTCTCTTTTTCATATGAAACCCCTTGTCACAAATGCGTCCCGCCGGTCTGACAAAAGCAGGACCGTCGTCGTCGGTTATAAACCGAACCAAACCAAACGGGGAAATGGAGGAAAAAGCTCGTTATATCTTTGCCGGAAACCGACCGCACGAAATTTAAACCGAAATACATGGCACGGGGAAAACCCCACCGGGGGTTGCCAGGGTAGAGCACACTGCAAGAGGAAAGAAACCTCGGCAAGGACTACGCGCGTATGTCGTACAGTAACGAACTACCACGAATCACTTCACCTCGCGACGAACATTATCATTGACCACGAAATATTTGCTGCGTTGAATCATCATCTGGTGGGATTATTTTTAACATGCAACCGCGGATTGAGGATGGATGTTTGTGCTCTAGGGCTTGGGCCTGAGCACCAGTATTCTGGTTCTGAGGGAGAACAGAATTGATGACGTTGCCCATTCCGAAAGGATGGGAGAAGGCGCACAATGGATATCCAAATGTTGAGGTTTTACGAGATATCACAGAACACATCTTGCGTTGTTTTAGCAGGAAATAGTATTTGGGCTTTTCGTGTTACACAATTTCATGCCTATTTTAAGACATATTGTACATGTATGGAAAGGATATGTTGATACTATCATTAAAACAATGATTACACATAATTGCTATTGAATGAAGAAGCGGAAATCCGAAACGTCTTGCAGGGTTAAAATGTCGTGCAAAATTGTAACATGTGTCAACGGATATTCCAAAGCCGAAGGGTACACAGCGGCTATTTCTATCCTTTCGGCGACGGGAGACGGGATCATTTGGCAGAGGAACACAAATACGAACAGAAGGTCGTCGTGAGCAGTCTCGGGTTATGAAATTAGAAACAGTGAAGCCACTTTAATGTCCAAGAAGCAGTTAACCTTTCTGAACAGTAACTAATACGAAGAACTTAAATATAAATCGCAAGCCTATTTCGAGAGTATTGTATCCAAAATATCCAACTTCGAAATCGATGATGCTAAAAGCCTGTAACAGAGACTATCGATTTTTTTTGTTATTCTGATAACAGTCGCATCTATTGGCAATATTGTAGACAGGCCCACATCCATTTGTATCGTTCCCCCGGGGGAGGAAAATGCCAAAAATTAAAATACCCTATACGATGATCTCACCACACACCACCCCCCAAAAACATGTCCTCACTACTCCCCCACCTTTCTGCCTCCTTCTACCTAAAGGAAAGGGCTGCAATAAAACCGCAAATGATTTGCCGCAAACTGACGCATAAAACGTGTCCAAAACTGTTCCCCTTTCCCCATGGACTTCGTCCCGTGCCGTGACCGGGCTTCTGGCCCCTGGTTCATCTAATTAAGAAGGAAACGAGCATGGCCCGGTGGCAAAAAAAACCCGGGACGCCATTACGTAAGCTATGGTTACCACAAAACTTATCGGAAATGGGAGAGACGCCACGGGGTGTGTGTATTTTTAACGCAACCAATCAATATTGTTTGCCGACCAAGGAGGGGAAAGGGGTAACGGGCGAGATATCAGCGGCTCACCGACGTACAGTTATTTCGGTTTCCACTTATTTAATCACTCACGCAGGGACCGGAGTGTATATTCCGCTTCCGCTATTCAAATAAAGGAAAGTGGAAGAAACGACCATGCGTTTTCCGGAAGTGGTTGACATTTAGATGGTTTGTTAGCTTTCTTTATTTACGGGTTTTAACATGCTTTTGAGAGTGCTGTTCCCGGGCTTTATGCCAGCAATGTTTAATGTACCTCTGATAATAGGAGCATTTTTACTAAACTACTTTTAATAACTTAATTTTCGTACAACCTTCACCACTTACCACAAAATACTCATCCTTTCTGCGTTTTTTTTCTCTCTCACACACGCATACACACACAAACACTCGAAAATTATCGTACACGCACCGGGCAAGCACGTGCTTTTACTACCCTTACCGTGTAGATGATGAGAAAAAATCACACCAAACTAACCGAACCGATACCGAGCTGCCAACTAAAGAAAGTATCGCTCGACAGCATCGACGTCGGCTCAACACCATCGGCACGAGCATAGCATACCGGGCTGGGTAGCCACCAAAACCCTAACCCGATCTTTCCGTGTTTTTCCATGCTATGGTGCATTCCCTATGATTCCCACCTTATCCGCACCCTAACCACCCATAACAACCGGCTCGCACACACACACAAAGAGGTGGTAAATAGTTCGCAGCCCTGCGTCTCCACGCGGTCATTATGTTCACTGGCGCATTTAACGGAAGAACGAACCCCCACCATGGGTGGTGAAAAATTAGGCGCACATCAGAGGCCGTGCGCTGAGGAGTCTTAAAAGAACAACCAATATAGGTGTAGGGTGCAGCAGTAGAGCTTCATCGAAGTGAGAGAAAGAAGGAAGGATAGAAAAAAAAGTGATATGGGAAGGAAAGGGGAGAGCAGTACACAAATCGCAGATAGTTGGGAGGAAAAGTCGTCCGGGTACAAGCGGCGGCGGCTGAATACGAGCGAATGGACTCTACCCTTGGTGCCTTCAGGCCACAAACATTCTCATTCATTCACTACGGTCGATTCTTCCATCAAACTTCAATGTCTTTGTCTGGCTGTGTATGTGTTGCTGATGGATCACTACTTTCTTTTGTGGCAAGTTCTAGGTTTAGTTTAGTTTCTTTTTGGCATTGAAAACGGGGCAAATGAGTGGAGTGGGGGCACTATTCATATATTTTGTTCGTCTCTTGGAAATCACTTGGGAATTAATAAACTATCAACCATTTGAGCAGTTTACAGATAATAAAAAAGGAAAGAAAAATATTCATCAAAAAAGTACTGTATCACGAACAAATAAGAACACGTAATTTAGTAAAAAGAATTGAAAACAATGAAAACAAAATTATCCTATTATATATTGAAGACAAATATCACATAAACAATAGAGGAACAAAAGCACATACAAGCTGATTTATGGTAAATACTAAGCCATCAAACTAAAAACAAAACTACAAAATAAATAAAGGTAACAAATTTTAAAACTCAAAGGCATCCATAGAAGAATTCCATTTAGAAAAAGGAAACAAGATGCAACTGAACCATTCTGTAGAACAGGAAAGGTACAAGAAAAAAAGGGGAAACGAACCGAAACTCGCCCGAGGATAATGGTAGCAAATGTCAGCAGCTAGCCAACCCCGAATAGCAAGAGAAAAGGAAAGCAAGTGTTTTGTAGGAGCTTTTCCAACACCCAAATACACACACACACACAAGCGCGCGCACCATCATCAGCATCGTAGTCGTCAGCTGTGAAAGCAATGGTAGCAGATACTAACGCACCTTCACTGAAAAGCTTCACAACACAGCTGGGTCGGATGGACATCGGAAGCACGAAAAGCTTTACCTTAAAGGACACGGCTGCGAAGGTGAAAAGGTGGTGTACGGCCGGGAAGAGACGAAGTGTACGACGGCCACGCGCACACGTACAACATTTCCCGCCAGGAGCTCGCGCTTCGGAGGAGTGTGTTTTCAGTCGGCTCCTAGAAAGTGTCGCGTGCAGGCGCGTACGCCCGTACGAACCCAATTTCGGTTTTGTTCGTTCAACGCCAGTAGAGTGACCGTCTGGCGTTCCAGAATTCCGACACACTATAGCCACAGCTACCACGTGCGTGCGCGTTCGTCGGTGGAAAGTGCATTGTTTACGCAAAAGTGCAAAAAAGAACGTAGTGTGACGTTCCGATAAACGTAGTGATGCTGTTTATTTAAAAACCAAGGCTGTAAAGCTTGCGTAACGGAAAAATAACAATGTTCCAGTGCTCGTCAGTACGCTTTCGTATATGATCACAAATTTAATAAAAGCGTAAGTGGTCACCCCATTTTCATACTTTACTCAGATGCGTGTGAAGTGATGGGTCATCGTTATAAAACACGAAGATATACAAGACAACTCAGTAGTTTGTTGTGTCCAACCGATTGCCATCCCAACGGGGACAGAACCAGCGCTACCTAACCGCGTATAGGTTGCAACTGGACAATATCACACACACGGGGAGTCCCGTCGGAATAAAAAGGCACGCCAATGTGTGTGAGTCTTTTCTCGCGGGCATACTTGACCTTCCTCAGTCAGACCAGTGCTGATGGAAGGTTTAGCGTGTGAAGCGATCGGCTTTGCGTCAATTGTCGGTAGACTAGTACACGTGCGATCGATGACAATTCCATTTTCATTAAGAAAGTCATTGATTTGAGGGGTTTTTTTTTTAGAGTGTGTGTGTGGGTGTGCTGTGCATTTGGTGCTTCAATCGCAAGGCAAACGCTTTCTCCTTCAACTGAATGCTGACCGAGTTGAACGAACGGGAAGCAATGTTCACCACCATCTCTCCTCTCTCGAGTACTTTTGCAATCCCTTCCCTTTTCTTTTTCTGTGCACGAAAAGGCACCGCGGACAACCATTCAAGCAGTCTCTTCCGTCATTAGCTGATTGAGCTTCAAACAGTGCGCGTTTAAGATCCTGTGCGTGGTCCCGCAGTGCAAAGACGAACGAAAGCTGTAAGACGACGCTACACGCGATTGGCCATTAATGCAGGATGGTCTCTCCACACTATCTTGCAAAGCCTTGTCCGTGCCATTTAATCGATCGCCCGTTTATGTGGCAGATTTGCAAACATTTACTCCGGTTTAGTTCCTACCCTCTTTATTTGTGTTCTGTTGTGGCATTGGTGGTTAAAGGAAATGGTGGTATTGTATCGCGCGAAAGCGATCAATGTGCAATGGAGCAGCAGCAGGAAAGGAAAAACAGTGGACCCTTCTTAATGTGAGATCGTAGTGCTGCTGGGTTAGAGTTGTAATGCGCAGACAACGAAAGATCGTAACAAAGAGAGAGTTAGTGAGTGAGGTGTGGGAAGTTTTCTGTCTGTTTGCCCTTTGCAAACTTTGGAACAAAACCAACGCCACAGCAAAACTTGGTGCGTTCATGTGTGAAGGCGGCAGTGGGCACTATTCTCGCTCTAATCGATACAAATAGCAACTGTTCGAATGGTTCGATGGATCGTGGTGGTGTCGGTGTTGAGGTGTTATTGATTGAGTGAAAGCGAAACGAAGCAAACATCAAACTTCTAAACGGATGTTGCGGGAAACGTGAAGCATACGAGCACGAATCACTGTGTACTTGTGGATTGTATTGCGTACCATGTTGTTTCTGTTTTAGTTTGAGCAATTTTGTAATAGAAAAACAAACAAAAAACAACACATTAAAGAAGAGATTATCCTTCTAAATCCCAAATTCTATTAAAGTGAAGCCTCTCGAAAGCGTTTCAAACAATATTCTGGAAGCAAGGAGTTATTTTTCAGAGCTCTGGAGAAAGCTCCAGATTTAAGCTCAGTTTGGTTGAGTTACCATAACTTCGTAGCCGAAATAGACTTCTATCTCCTGTATCACATCCCCATTGACCCTTCCATCCTACACTTGCAGCGGGATGTTACTGCTTTGGATGATTGAACCATTTCGGAACGTTCATAATGAACCTAACTCATTTCCCCCAGCAACGATAAAGCAGTTTGCATTTCTAATTGCAGCAATGTTCCACCGTTAACTGCAACCTGGAAAATGGGGCTTGTACATCCACAAAACAACACTCACAACCACCTTCCGCGTTAATCTGTTTTTCGCGTGCCAGCGCCACACCTGCTTTTCCTACAAAAGTATAGCATTAAAAGCCGTAATGCGCCATGAGTTATGGGCGACTTTTTGGTGGGTCTGTGTACTTCACCAAACAACAAATGGCCCGACAAGCAGCTTATCGATAACCGAGTGGCAGTATGTCCCGAATTTCTCGAAAGCACCACCACGCGAGACGTAATGCTTCCGGCTTCCGGTGTGTGTGTGCGTTTTTATTCATTCTTAGCTTTCTTCCCGTTGACCCGCGGACTACTGGTGTGACCTCCATTTTTCTCGTGGTGGGATGTATGATGGATAGCAATATTGTGGGTAAAGGTGTTTGGTAAGTGCCCACACCGCAACCGGACACATCAGTCAAGGGAAACTCCAAAGTGACCATCTAATAAGAGACCTATACACACTTGGGGCGAACATGGTCAAAATTACAGGCCTTTTACAGAAAGCTATTCTTCAAACCGATGCTCCTGCCAGTTGGCACTTGGAATGATGTTTATGTCAAGGATTTTGGTAACTACTACTACTACTTACTAAAAGCAATGTAGGCAGATGAGGGAAGAGAAGGTTGCTTTATGACACTAATTTGTTCATTTGACAGAAGGATGTCGTAATTAGAGATTTATTTTGTCAACCGGGGGCATTATGACTAAATCCATTGGGTTACAAGAAGGTCAAGTGGCAATGATAAAAATAAACATTTTTTGCAATGAATCATGAGTGTAATGACATAAGACAGTATGGAACAAAGGGTCTAATTTTCTAAATTAGGATCGTTGACTTCAGTTAATGGTCATTTCCTAAATTCCTACCACAAACATTTCATTATCATCATCACGACTAAATCCATAAATCCTTTTGTTTGCTTTGCAATTTGTGTCAAACGTTGTATTTTCGATTAGTAAAGTGATTAAGAAACGAATACACTCACATTGAACCTTGTTGAATGACTTGCTAATTCTACAACAAACATAAACATTATGTCAGGGAAAGGTTGCTTTTTTTCACCCACCAAACCATTTTCAGATCCGTTTCTATTATCACCTAGCAGCAAATAAATTTACCGTAACGTACGAACGAACGCCGTCCCCCGTAACGCCATTCTGTATCTCCTTGCTGTTGCTACGATAAGATCAACAGGAAAAGGGCGAGTTTTGCTGCCCAATCGGGTGCATTATGCATCGTAAATGGAGCTATGAATGTGATTAGCATTTTTATGCCATTTTCTTGGCCACAGATGGATTTTCTCGATTCACTCGGTGGCGCGCGATTCAAACCCGCGAGCAAACAACGTACGGCGCACGGTTGGGGAAGTGAAAGCACGTACTGTACGTGGTCGTGAGTCAGGGTAGGAGAAGGTCAAGACAGTTTGGTGATAGTTTTTCAATTTTCCTTTCTTCTCGCGTTTTCTCTGCACTACCCCCTTTATTCAGTGACATAAACTTTCTTAAACTAGCATCAAGAAAATAAAGTGTAGCTCAGTGTGTGTGTGTAAGTGAATATAATACAAAATACGTTAAACAAAGCGCAATGGTTGCCAATGGTAACAAAGTCGACAGGCAACGGAGCGTGAAATAGGTATCACAGGTGTCCACATTCCACGTAGTACACCATTTTCTCCCTCTATCCCGAGCGGAATGTGTCGAGGGGCGAGCCGGTAACGACGCCGAGCCGGGACGAAATCGAACCGAAAGTGACACTGAATTCATCGGGCATGTCCTTAAAACGGCTCGCCGTCATATCGGCCGTCGGTTCGCACAACAGCTTCAACAATCAAACGATATCGTACATCAGCTCGTACAGTGGGGCAAGCGGAAGCGTGGAGCAGGGCGTCATTGCAGGGCACGGTTCTAGCAATCTTCGTACCGGTGGTGGTGGTCACCACCAGGGACTGCAGACGATGCGACCGGGAGCGAATCTGCACGGCAATGTTAACATCATGCTCGGCGGGTAAGTACATTTGGGCTCGATCACATTTTTTTAAATTATATTGTTTTACGGTTACAAGTTTAATATTTTTAAATGTTTAAAAAACACTGAATCACACAGATCAATTTTATCGGCATTTACAAGCTTAATTTAAAGTTGTTGTTTTTTTTCATTCAAACGACTCTAGCACGAAAAGTGACGAACCCCTTCATTAATGAATTTCTGTGTTTTACATGGCAAACTATAAGTTATAAAATATTCAACAAAAACAAGTTTAAAGTTCAACTTCAACAGACAACAACTTTGCCATCAAAAAAGATATTAAGTTTATATTCATCATTCTGATTATTGTGAGGATGTTTAACTCTCACTCCCAGCCATCTGCTGCGAACATAATAGACAGCCTCGTCACTCCAACGGCCCGGAACTTTACTACAGTCCGTCCGTAAATTACTATAAAACACACCTCACACTCACCCGTACCCGAACTAACAAATGGTCCACACCCCGGACGCAACCCGAACAACGGCTTCATCGCCACCGCCGTGACGCTAACTCGATTTCCATCAAACGGAATCAACTTTTACCACCACTGCAACACACTCTACCCTCTTGCACACTTTATATATGGCTGTGTATTCGGTAATAAAATATCGACCCAACAGCAGCAAAACGGCACGTTCACGCAAATCAACCTTTAAAAACATTCGTACCTTAGTAGAGCGTTTGCACCCTTCATCCAAACCCAGGAAGAAAAGACGGTATTAAAATAATTTATTCATTTTTAATTTCACCAATTAGCGAACATTTACATCGTCAAATAGCTGTCTTGCAATGGGCCGGGTAGAGGTGAACTATTTTTACGCCGTACGCCGATAGCATCCAACCAAATGCGGTCCAAGTCACTCATTTTAAGGACTCGGTGATTGTGGATTTATGATTTGTCTTACATTCTTGCACGCTTCTTGTCGCTGATTGGCGATTGCGTGCAAATAATAGTGCTACACACGTACAACATAAATCAGAATCACAGTGAAACAAGCGCGCACGTTGTTAGCAAGCTTAGAACCGAAACGAAACTTGCTCAAGTTTGTACTACATAGGTATGATAAATCATGCCGATTAGCATCTTAAATGCTGCTACAAAATGTGACGATTTTTGTAATAGTGCTGAGCCGCTTAAGAAAGGACTAAAAGCGTGACAATCCAACGATTAGCCTAAGGCAATGCACACCTACGTAGAACCTCCGCATGTCGCGCAGTATGCAAATTTAAAGCACACGCTATATGCTCATTTTGCAAGTTTGCAGACAAAATGTAAATGTGATGAAAAGAAAAACAATACCGTCAACACACAATTCGCTGGGAAAAGTTCTTCTGCGGATGGTGTCGCCATTTAGTGCCGTTCAATCGAACACCGTAACGACTGGATTATTTGCGATTTCGCAAAACCATTCAACAGTGGAAAGTCAAACCATTCCTTCTAACTCCTTCTGTCTCTAGCGGCGAAGGTAAAATGGGTGAACTTTAAGCATAAACTGTACCGCGCTTTGTTGAAACGCCCAATAGCCGGATAGTTGGATATGGAAATGGGCGCAGATTTTACCATACGCTGGGTTTTGCAAATAGCTGTTCTAGAAGTAGACGAAGAACATCTCGTTTGAGTTTCGATTTTCCAATCGAACTCTTCTCCTTTATGAGCACGAAGTGCCGAACAGAAATAGATAGAATGTGTTTGATCATTCGCAGCACGTCCCTATAATAACCAATCCCCTTTTCCCTTCTTCCCCTAGAATGGGGGGAACAAGACGCGATGGGAAAGATTGACATGTCATCGGTACAATGGTCGTCATCGCCACACAACGACCCATTGGAGCGTTAATGGGACGATGATACGGTTTTCTCGCGCGTTCCACCTTTAACTTCAATACCTCATAACAACAAGCACCCTTTTTGACGTGAGCGGTGCGCGGAAAATCAGACGTCAAACGGGGGAAACGAAGGAACACGATCCAACCAAAGAAAGTACGCGCGGAAAATTTCCAATTCATTGCTGCCGGCAAGCATAGCAAACAAAGATATGTATGTGTATAGATGTGATTATGATGAGAACGGAAATGAAAAATCGTCTTGCTTGATGGTAGTAGCTTGAAGGGCGAAGTGTTGCTGCACGCCAAAGAAAAGAGGTGTTATGTACAATGCATTGCAACATTAGCCCCGGGGGGCGCTATTGTTTGGGGAAAAAGAAAACGGGATTGGAAAGTGTAGTTTGTTATTACTGCAATCGATTACGTTCGATTGAGCGGTTTCAGGCACAGTTTCCAGGTTCCAGGCAACCGGTAACCGGTGTCACAACAAGGAGGTTAAACCTGATAAACCGAAAAGAGAATACCATACATCTTGAAACAAAGAAAAAAAAGGAACATATGCAAAACTAGTGATAAAATGTGAATGAAACCATAAAACTATAAAAGAACCCGAAACTGAGAATGGACAAATGAAAACAAGAACATCAACAAAATCAAAGGGTAGATCATAGAAAAAAAAGTACAAGTATCGTTAATTCCGTGCAATCGACGCTTATGTTAAAGATTTATGAATTAAACTTCCATAACAACGCTCCTTAGCAAAACAAGCAAAATGTTTGTCCAACTATCAACAAAAAAAAAAAATCGCAACTAAATTTACATCCAATTCCGTCCCGCAACCATTCACTTTGAACATTTGTCGCTCATTACACCACCATTAATACAAGGTGCGCCATTGTTTTTACCTTCCACCGAGACACACTGATGAGTTTTCCTCTACCGTCAACGTATAGCTATCCCCCGGCCGGTGGGGTAGAAGAAAATGAAATGCATCGCTGCTGCGCGATGCGAAAGGGGTTTTGATAAAAGCTATCACCCTTCTTTTCCCGATGGTTTCTGTCCTCGCTACTGATACAACGAAAGTGACAGCAATCAAGTTGGTTGCAAGTAAAACCCCTCCCGGAAGCAATCGACTTCTTCAAAAACGATGGAAGAACAGGTTTTTTTTCAGTTGTTTCCTCCCTTTGTGAAACATTAATGATACCTCTGTCCAACAGCAGGACACAACTGGGAGGGACCTGGCTGGATCCTTCTTGCGATTGTAGGGCACACAAGCATCGAGCATACCGCGGGTACGTAATGAGAAGGTGTTGACGTTGGTGCTTGCACCGAAATCCTTGGACGAACAAACAGTGAGGCGCGACAAGACCTCGACTCCAAAAGCCTTCCAGAGTTCAAAGAGCCCTAGTAATGATTTTTGCGTCGGGTCCTTCTTGCTTCCTGCAAAACGCCCTGTTTTGTTCAGTTTAATATTCGAACGCGTCCAAATACAAACCAGTTGGCAACAGTTGTGTCTTTGTGGTGGTTTTTTTTTGTATGTAGTAACAGCAGCGCAAACGGGGCCACAGAAATGAGTGCGGCAAATTGCAGCAACCGGAAAGGTTGCTGTTACATCTACACCTCGTTACCCCCCATTCGTCAGTACATCTAAACAGTCCTCTCTCTCTCTCTTTTTTTCTCCATCTCTCTACTTTCCTCTCTGTCTTACCGGTGTCGTCGCTTGTCACCTTTGACATCTCCCTTGACAATTATACAAATCGGAAGCATATTGTCGGTTTGAGGCAATGGTTGGTGACATCATTGTGCAATTCCGGCACACTTTCAGACTCTCAGGCCCTCTCCCCCGCTCCCCCTCCCCCAAACACGTCATTTGCATAATGCGAATGCAACATCATCCTTGAGTGATTCAAGGCAGGCAGAAGATGATGATGAGATGGTTTGTGTCCGCAATCCAACGGCAAAGGGCTTGCAACCACTGAGACGGAATGAGCTGCACAACAGGCAAACTGGAAGAAACCGATTTCAGTTTGATGCAACTCGTACCACTAATGAGAGTTTGCTAGTGTTTCTGTTTTGGTGCGAAACACTAAAAAAAAGCAAACTTTACTTTTTTAGGTTTTTTTTAATCGACTTTTATAGTACTTGTCCAAATATTTCCAAACATATCAAACGTTTTGCTGCTGTGGACCCCGTTTGTCGGTCCATCCACAGAAACCGGAAGTGATTCCACTCTGCAACTTTATAATTACACTCTCTTGACATGTAATTTAGCTAAAGGACCGGTCGACACATTTTTCACATCCGCCATTTTTGCTTCCCACCCACCCCACCTGCTGGATTTCCGTTTCCTCCTAAAAAAAAAAAAAAAAACAGATAAGACCAACCTTATCCTTCCCAAGGTAAACGTGCAATTGGAAGCAAAACGGGACGGGTAGGGCAGGGGGCAAAATAGAACATATCCTTGCGCCAGGGTTGCCGTGTGGCCTCTACCACCATC
>KB676857.1:0-18985 GCA_000349165.1 Anopheles christyi | reverse complement strand
TTATGTCGTGTGCTCATGCTCAACATACACCGGCAGTGAAATACTTGCTTGCGTATATTTGTTTACTAATATAAAATATTGCCTTTTCCCATTCATAATAAAAAAAAAAACAACAAGCGATTGATACATGCAATGCTCAAGGATTTTTTTCCGACAACAATATATAAGGCTTGCTTTTGATTTTAAAATTGAATAAAATTTGATTTTAAATTGAAGAGAATACCTCGAATTACTAATGTTGAATAATTCAACCTGCGACAGCTCTCAATTCAACTCTGAATGACAAAAAACTTCCTTGAGCAGAGAGGAATCATATCGACCTTATGACTATTCCATGAATTCAATTTGAAAATTTCTCAGTTTTTACTTCGACGACAATAAGATAAAGTTTATAGTATCCAATTAGAGTAAACCGATTAAAACTGCAACAAGACTATAATTTAAAAAAAATCCTAGTTTTGAAACTAAATGATAAAACAGGTACACTCTGAATCATTCCGCAGGCGGGCAGAAAACTAGCTTTATTCGACCAGTTCACAAAGGGTAGGATTTTATGGGTCACTCGCGCTCCAGTAACGGGTTGTAGAATGAAATAACTCTGTTTTGCAAAGATGTTTGAATTACCGCACTCAATGACCATAGTCATTCTGAGATTTGACAAGAAACATCGCTCGGGGGCAGGAACGAATGTTTAGCTTCAGGGAAGGATTGAATCAATGCAACAAATAGCAGTTCTCTCGTATGGCTGCAGCATGAAACAGATGGAAAGCGGCACATGGATTACGGTTACGCTTTATTCATTAGCAAAGGGTATCGTCGACTATTCCCGCTTCAGTTTTGTTGTACAATTTGGATGAAGATAGAATTTGTGAAGAGCAGTTTACCCTACTGTTTAAAGTATTGATTGAACAGAAAATGTGAACCAGCATGATACCATTTCATACTAAAAGGCTTGTTAAATGTTGACCTTGAAAAGGAACGGTCGGTATAATGTTTCCCCCAACTCACCTGCAGTAGATACCAATCATAACTATACAAGGTACGTAGAAGCTTATACAACTAGACACAACAGCGTAAGTTGGTGTTAGATCAAGAGCACAGGTCTCGTATTTGATGCCGTTGATTTTGAGCGATGTGTCCGTTTTGTCCCTTTTGTCTCGATGTAGGTCGAGTGATATGGGAACAAACGATACGAGCGCCGCAAGAAGCCAAATAACGGCAATTGTTCCGATAGCCACTCGTCGTGTTACCCATCGTCCGTAGCTGAAAGAAAGATGGAAAAATACAGACATTGATTCAATGTTGATAAATGGTATTGTTTATCATTTGGATGCAAAAACAATTGCATATAAATTTGCATGAAAACAACAACATAAAACTGAGCTGCCACAGGAACCCAAAAAATATAAGGTAATGATAACGACTAATTAAAATAAATTCAACGTTCGGAGCGATATTGACTGGTAATGAACAACCCAAGCCATAAACTTTTAATAATTAAACCATTTTGATTACATCCCATTGCAATGTGCATGAACATGCCTTGGGGGAATAAAGGGCAGTAAGATAGGAGCAAATGAGACTGCAAAAAAAAAAACAGATAAGCCATCAGTTTCATCAAAATGTGTCAGAAATGAGGAACAGGCCATACATATATATATATTTTTTTTTCTTTTTTTTATAAAGCACTGCTAGACGAGATTAAGTTTTCTTTTCATCATTTCACTACGGCTGTATGGAAGGTAAAAGGTAGAATTGTTGATGTCATAAATTGAACCAATTTGAATGTGTGAACTGTTTACATGTTTTTGCCATGCCAATGCTTTCAGCACTGTGTAGGGGACACCGACGGTTATAACATTTTTATTTACCTCCTTAAACCAACCACTGTGCGAATGCACGGTGATTTAAAGTAACGCCCGGTGGGTAGCACACATGTGCACTGCAGTCAACAGGGCCTAGTGGGTTATTTTGTATTTATAGAAGAGCTCAGGTCGTCAACCGTATTGAGGGTATTGTATGCTTAACATTTTAACAATTTACCGGCTCGGCAGAAGATGGTTTGAATTGCCAAATGAAGCACACTTAAATCTTGCGTGAAATTATTATTATCAAGTGAGACTAACGCATTATTTGCTCGATGAATCGCAGAGCGAAGGTACGGGATTGATGCGGATGCTGCACAATTTATCGCATGCACATTTCACTAAGCTACAGTTTTCACCTCCATTGCTCGAATGAATATAGTGAATATGTTCATTTATTTTATGAATTAAGAATATACAACATTGTTTTGATGGAAATTGCCATTCCAGGTTTACATGTAATGAATAAATAAATTTTCTATCCATGTAATGTTATTCCAAATAATATCAATATTGCAAAAATAATTAATTAGCAAGGGAAGGGAACTTTTTTCCCTTTTAATACACAAGTTTTTCCTCATCTCAAACCAAGCTCACACAGCGGACAGCAAAGTTAAAATTCAATAACTGAGCCATTTTGCCGCGACCAGGTGGCACACTGAATGTTAAAGCAGCACATAAGAATTCATTTGTAACCAACACTTGAACTTTCGCATTGCTTGGACGGGAAGGTCGGAAAGCGAGTTTAACAGGGGTTGAAACAATTTGCTTGAAAAAAGGATCACGAAATCGTACTCAACCTGTAACTCGCTATAAATCCAATAAAGGCTGTTGTTTCGTTTCACGCCCCGTTGCTATCGTGTAAGAAAGGATGGGAAATGTTCTAGCTTGGGCACCAAAAACAACGAGTGAAAATATTGTCACAGCAGGAAGGCAAAGCGATGTAAGCAAGTCTCGAAGAAAATGGTTACCTTTGGCCTGTGTGTAAGTTGGGGTAGCAAATTTAACTACTACTTTATTCTATGATTGTGCTAACTTCGTAGTGCTTTTTAGCAATTGTTCAATTATTAATAAAAAATATAAACATATTTTTTCGTTTGATTCTTCGAAGATGGTTTGTATGGTATGGTATGGTGGTCTTTTGGGCATTGCTTTAACAACTAAAGTGTGATTGTTAACTTTATTGTCACGAATGCAATACTCTCTTTAGTAATAACAACTCTTGTTAGTTTTATACAAAAAAACAACAACTAAACCGCGCACTCTGCGTTTCGACTGTACAATTTATAAGATACGTGCGCGACCCTACAAGTTCTTGTCTGATCATTTAGATGTGAAAGTTGCAGCAGTCTAAGTGCTACCACATCAGACACTTTAACTAGAAGGAGTTTTACATCACGGCGCCTGCAAAGTTGTCGGAGCTCTTGTAGCCGCAAGCAACGATTGTAAAGCTTATCCTACAAAGGCTCGGATCTTTTCACTAGACAGCTGGTAGTAGAGCTGGTGTGTTGTTAAAGATTATCGTAGATACGGAGTATGCAGCACGGAAACGAGATGGGCTGATGGAGCGTTTGCTGGAAAAGAAGGATTTGCAGATGATAAACAAACGGAAGTTTTGAACATTTCAGTGAATGCTTAGCAACTTCCAGTCGGTTGTATGAGTATGAGTTAAAGTGTGGTTTGTGGGAATATTTTTTTCATGTAAATAGCAATTTAAAGAATAATCAATTTCATTCAAACAGATCACGACAAACGGTGTAATTCATCGTAAATTTCACTATGATTCGTGATTTGTTGTTAATGTTAATTTTAAATTCATGGAAACATTCTTTAATGTTTGCGAAAATTGAAGCTCATATTTTGAAAGCAAATAAATCAAACCACCAAGATGGCTCGTGTGGAAGCAAAAGAAAAATATGGCATATTAGACGTACTTTGTTAAGGTTTCATCATCCTGGGTGAGGTAACCGACAAGGGATTCACACTTATCTTAGCAACGGACGCGCGGTGGTTGGTGCAAAAAGGATAATAAATTGAAATTCTGTAAATTATCATTGTGCATTGTGTCTGGGACTACGGTTAGGCATATTCTTAAGCTTGACAAAGCAACCATAATTCCTCCACCTCGTGGGTAAATGAAGAAAATGAAGCTCGAAAAGCCACCTCGAGGCATACGGTGGCGGACCAGCGAAGATACAAATGGAAGGCAGCTTTCTTTCTTTATACGTGCTTTCTTTAGAAAATCATGATAACACGGTTGCAACACAATCTAGGGGTCGAAAAGCATGCTAAAAATTAATTTATATTTGATTTACATCCGTCGTATGAGCGAATGAAGCAATGACAGCATTCGTACCGAACGTAGCACAGACTAGCTATCTACGGTCTATATAATCCAGTCTTCGGGTCGCATAAAAACACAATCTTGCGAAACTGCCGGGGGAGAAGGTAAATTTAGCAAAACGAAAATGGCAAAAACGTGTTTGTGGATAGGGTGCCGTGTCAGGTAGTTCTGTTTGAAGTTACAAATCTATTAGTTCCACTCAAAAAAATCGTTTCAAGTTCACCTCTCACTCCCTTTTAAAGAAAAATATCTCGAAGGGATACGATTGCGTGCCGTTGTGCGGAAAAATGAGAAATGCTTTTAGATTCTTTGCATTGTCCAGGTAGCTAGCATAACACACATGTACTTCCCTAAAGGCGGTAAAGGATAGGGATCGAAAACTTTCCTAGTAGCGTAAAGTTTCTATGACACAGTGGTACAAGAAAAAGTATCCGTGACACGAACAACGGGTTCCTCAGATAGTTACGAAGGTTTCTACTATGAGCAAAGTGAATCAATCAGTCCAAAACGTACATGAACATCGTGCAAAGTTAAACTTGTTTTGAAGCTTGATGCATGAATGTTCAGGGTTTTATTTTCGATCTTACTAGATTTTGTTGGACATTTCACAGGATAAATTAACGGAGAAGGAAAAACGAGGATTTCTTAAACAGTAATTTAGAATGCAATGCGTAATTTTCATGTGATATTTCATAAGAAAAATAATTATTTATATAATTTTCATCTAAATTGGTTGTACAAATTTTATTTATTGCATCCGTTTACTGGCTTCGTCATACCGAATGGATTTACAGTTCCTGGGCCTACAACAACAACAACAACAACAACAACAGTGCTTAGACCACCATTTCTTTTGGGTTCACGTTTTTCACGTTCAATTTAATTTTGTTGGAGGTACTGTTTGTACAAGTTTTATTAGAAACAACTTTGCAATTTACGAGGTGACGAAAGTTGTACCGTTAATTTCTACCTCAACAATCGCGCTGGTGATCCAAACTTTGCCCCGTTGAAGATTGAAATACATTGGTGTACAAAAATACTGTTAAGGGTGTTTTACGATCGTAAAGCATGCTGACAAATGCTGTTCCAGGTGGGGAAACTAGCTAACAATTTTTTTCAATAAAACTGTCGTAGTTACGCAAAGAAAGCGTTCAAACCTTTTGCAATAAAGATGAACATAGCTATCCACGTTTTAAAATATTTGTACGCGAAGTGAATATTCGTGTTGCCGGTTGTGTAAAAAGTGACGTTTTTTTTGCAGTTTGCCGTCCGTTTCTAGCTTTTTCATCGATCGATATTAATCATAATTATTAGAATGGGTGGTGGAACTACAGTGGCGCCCGTAAAACAATAATGTTTTCGTTGGTTGCCGGCACTAACTGGATGGTCGGATCATGCAGCGGTGCACCATTGCGGTTACATGTACAAAGGCGAAAGTTGTTGTACACAATGGCATCCTTACGAGCTTGACGTTCTATTGCAGGAAGCGCTTTACTTCACGCAAACCTCAAAACCTCAGACGTACACCACGGTCCAAAATGCTACTGTAGCAACGGTGGTTGACAATACTGCTGTAGTGTGATAACGCTATTGTGGACCTGCTCGAGTGTCAACCATAACAGTAGCACTTGCCTTGGCAAACGAATGAATGAACGGGTATAGCGCTGGTATTTAGGTTGATCAATGGAATTTTATACTTAAAAACTATCAATAGCCATAATTATTGTTAATTATTAGGAAACATTGCGTTGCTAAGAACTGTGGTAATCAAAAAGCTTTAAGGGTATATGCTCGGTTTGTAATACACCATGCAGATTGTACTGCATACGTAAAACATTTCGAGTGGAGTGGACTTTAAATGCATGAATTTAGGATTTATTTGCGTTGGAGGTCATCGGAAAATTTCGTACATTTTTAACCGCATGTAAATATATCGCTATGTAGCCATTTACGCAAAAATACGCTTCTCGTGATAATGTTTTATCGTATCCAATGTCGGGAGAAAATAGAGTCATTGAAGCGAATACAGTTCAATAGCGCATTTATAAATCAATTAGGAACTGGGTATCGATTAATGGCGGGGCCTTATGTACCACTGGTTCCAGAGGGTACATAAATGATGGTAAATTTGTACTAGTCCTTCGTATTATCCGTCGTAAAAGCATCACAATCTTCATTGAAAACCAGCAGACTGACGTGTCGTAGTGTACGTCCCATGTGGATGATTATTAAAAATAGAAAGTTTGAAAACATAACCGCCAGCATCACCATCATCATATGAGCTTCACCATCACCATGATGAGAATGTTGTTGCAAAAGGGCCTCCAGTTCCGGTGTAGCGCCTTTTTGTTGTTTGCAGGTTATTTGAGGGATGTGGTGTTTATGTTTATGAGCGCCTACCGTCCCATTGGCAGCTGACTAGAGCTGGTATTTTATAGCACGAAATGGTCTCCCTTGCTCGCGCCGAGATGAAGTCTTGCCACTGTCGTTGTAGAAGAAGAAGGATTATCGTATCCTAGAAACACACATTCACTCGTCTGTGGTGTACATGAAGCGAACTGGTGCATATCGGTTGGGACCGTTTGCCATATCAATACATAGCATGCTGATAAAACTTTCAAGCAACTCAATTGAAAATTATGTGTAGTGAGCAGAAGCATCAATTGATGCTTAGGTTGCTCTCTGCTGCAAGCAGCTGGCCGCGGTAGACATGGCATGGGTCAGAAAGGACCCAGCCAGAAAGGACCAGAGCAAGTATTGTTATGAACGTAGCACAAAACACACACACTCTTTCTCTATCTCCCTCTTTCACACACATACACACAAACACACACAACCAGCAAACGCACTGACGGTGGACACTTATTTGGTTAAATTTTGATGACTGTATGCGCTCACCATATGTGTTGCCGAAAATAAGTTTTTGGTGGGGATATTTTATCGCACTCTCGTTCGTTATTCCATATATTGATGCAGGGTAAATAAAATACGTGTAGGGTTCTTAAAATTGAACAATAAATTGTGTTGTTTACCGAAATGGAGCATCACAAATGTACATTTTTATAACTGATGATTTATCGAAGCGAGTAACAACAGTTTGTTTGTTTTTTTTTTTACTCCAAAATTATTACAAGGGTAGAAGAAAGGAAATTCAATGCTTACTTTTTCATGGTTTAATGGACTGTGTTGATTAAATTTAAAAAAATATGTTTGTTTATTGCTGAAATTGTGATCAGCAAAAGTAACAGTCAACTGTGCAGCGTGGTCTTTTTAATCAAAATTAGTCAATATTGCTAGGTTATAGAGCTACGCATGGCGTACGCACACGGTTTTCTCCTGCTAGTATACTGATAACATTCCTATTCTTGCTCGTGTCGATATACCAATCTCTTTCCTTGATTCTTCTTTAGTCGTAGTTCCAGTTTCAGTTTGTGTGCCTGTTCCGAATACCTTGAACAAATCCTTGTTTCATTCCCTTTTGACGATTGCGACATTCTACTCCTTGTCCTATCCTTGATTGTTAGAAAAAATGTTGTAGTATAAAAAACAAACTGTTGAGGCAATAAGCAAATAGAATTTGAGAATTGTATTTGAGAGACCCCTTCCCCAAAAGGGTTTGGTTTTTGTTTGCTAAAATATCTTGTAAAATCTTATGAAATAAAAACATTTGAGCTGTTGGGGTAATGTAATGCTCTGCCTTTCAAACTACGGAGCGCACATATTGGTCACAGGGATGTTTGACAACAATGACAGAGGATGTGGGCAGGGTTGTGCTGTTTTATTCATCCCACTTCTTCTAGACACACTCATACTCCCTAATACCATTATCAATGCTTTCCACATCGTCCTCTCGGGCCCCCGTAGTCTTAGGGGAAGTGCTAAAACCACTATGTCAAGGCTCGGACGTCATTGCAGTGACATTTTGTGTTTCTTTGGCAGAAACGGGATCATCAGCTACTTTTCCGATTACAGTTAAAATTCATTTTCCGTTCCTATGAATTGTTCTGGCTCTGTTGGACAAATTTTGTAACGTGATTTTCATTTCATTTTTTTTCTAATTGTATGCCTACGAGGACTAGGATTTTTAAATACGTGTATTTTGTATTTTGTATGAAATGTACACATACCCCAGTTAGCGAACAATATTTATATTTTATTCGTACGTAATTGGCATAGAAAAAATTGTAGTAGTACATACGAATAGATAAGATAAGAAGTCTTACAATGTATGATACATTGATGAATAGAACGTTTGACATCGTAGTTTTCAATACATGCGTTTCATTTATATTGATCTGTTTCGTGCCTAAATAAGAAAAAGACGAGATATGATGAAAATTCTGTGCACAAACGGAGCAATCACAGTGAAAGTGCAAGGGAGACAGAGGAAAAAAAACTATCGTATGCGTTGCCATGGAAAGTAATGCGCACAGAAGGGGAATCTACGATTCCCTATCGGAAAATGTTTGAGAAACGAATATAATAAAATCTCCGTTGAACGCTTTAATCAGCACGAAATATTTGAAGAGACCATTCAGGCAACCTCCGGTATGTGCTGTTGTCAAGCGTTTTTAACATGAACTTGTATGAGACATTGCATACGTAGCACAAACCATTCTGTATAACAAACCGGGTGCTTGTTGTTGCTTTTCGGAAGGTAAATGCGGATAACAATGCACTGATAGGGAAGGATAATGCCCGATCATTCAGGGCAAAATTTTATAGAGGAAGTTATTTTCAAAAAGTCATCCTTCTGCCAATGGTTCACAGGGCTGCGTGTGTGTTCGAAGATGGCAGCAGTCTTGACTGAACACTAAAAGGAAAGTTCGTCATCAAAGTTGGTTTCCGATATCTAGGCATAATGTAGCTAAGGGAAAAATATCCGTACACACTTAGTGTGTTGTTTGCTGACGTTTTGACTCGACCGGTGCTGTGAAAGTGTAGGCAAAGTGATTCCTCAAGAATACTTGATCCTTACTTATGTCGAGCAGGTGGGAGACTTGTCGGTCGGCTAGCTGGATTTGGGACCCTGTTCACTGCTCTTTTATTTTTCTCTTGCAGTATCGTACATATCGAATGTGAGGTAAAGCGTTCGATTTTGACGAGGCTGGTAGAGAAGTTTTCCGGACTTGGCTTGCGCTTTTTGAAAATGATGCATTCTATTCATATTTTTTCATCCATCCAGCAGCGGATTCCGAAATAGAAAGGGCAGTAACGAAGCAAGAAAAGGCCTCAATCCCTTCTCCCCATTATTGTAAGCTGAAAAGTATGGTGCTGGAAGGATGAAGTGAGGATGGACGAACACGTGGTGATAATCTTTTGAGCATCATTCTCAGTTTCCAAAGTGCACCATACTGGGCCAGGAAGAAATTTCCTGTCATCTGTCAGTAAAAGTAACGTGCGTTCGGAGTTGTGTTGCTTCTAAAATCATGCAGCAGCTGCCATCCTACTCAAACAGTTGGCTATCGTTGAGTAAGATGAGATTATCGTCAACACTGCACAGTGATTAATTGTTTTCGACATCCCTGAACGAATATGATGAGAGTACGTTGAAACGCCTGGAGCACCTGCACACATGGACAAAGTTTTTGGTCAATCAGTGACAGCTCAATCGTGCAAATTGCGCAGTATTAGGTCACCCAAATTAGCAGACGAAAGAGGAAATGTAAATCATCCGTTTCTTGGGCAGTTTATAGAATTTTGTATGTATGGGATAGGTATGCTTAGAACAAGAACAGGTTCTATACGTACTACTCTTCATTCATCATTCGTCTTTTAGTTCAATATATAAATGAAAAACTTTTTTAAAACTTAAATTGGTAAATATTTCAAATGATGGTCTTTATTATTATATGATACCATAGATATATCGCAAGGGAAAACAAAAGAAAATATTTTGATCTTTCGCTCAAAAAGCCACCTATCTCGAAGCGGCTTCCAGTTTATCTAAGTTGTTTGTTTTTCACATTTTCTTCCAAATCTTAAAAGCTATCCTTCTCATTTATCAACTTGTTTGATTGGTTGTTGGTGGATCTAACCAGTGTAGATGTAGAGAAAGTTTTAATTAATTCAATTATCTTCCTCACAATTTTCAAACTCTCCCCAAGCTTGACATGCTCGTGAATAGTTCTAACCATTCGTAGTGAAGCTATCCTCTATTGTCCATTTTAAAGTGGTAGATTACCATTGCCTTTTAACCTTCTAAACCCCCTTTTTGTTGAGTCAGGTAGTGTTGTCTTTTATTATAACGATCCGGGTGTCCTATGACCATTCTACGGAGGCTTTTGTGCGATACATCTAGAGGCTGTGGGGAAAGCAACTTAATTGAGAAGAAGCTTGATCGTCCAGCAGGAATAGAGAGGAATTTGTTTGAGGAAAAACATTTTACATTGGACATCTCTTCCAGCATTTATCTTGCTAGCTTAGTGCAGAGTGTCAAAAGTTTTCGTTGTTATTGTTATGGTGTCACTTCCACGGTTAATAGTTGGCTAATGGAATAGAAATCCATTGCGAAGAACGTGCAAAGCTTTGTGTGCAATGTAATCAAGATGACGATTGCAGAATGTGCTGAAGAGATTGAGCTAATGAATTTGCGTAATTATGAATGTGGCTGTTTCAACCTAAAACAATTACCTTTATTTTATGGCAAAAGTGTATCTATTATTATCTTTTTGAAGATATTTGTTTAGTTGCTATATACGTTTCAAAATGTAAAGCGCTGTTTGAGATCCGAAACATGGTCCCAATTTGTTTGCCATAACTAAAGAAGACGAAGGAGACGCCTGGTCTTGCAGAGTGCTTTAAGGTATGCACTAGAATGGTTTTAATACTCTTTGGTATTCTTATTTAAAATATTTTTAATTATTAAAATATATCTTTAATAATGTTAATATCGTTAATAATCTTTTAATTTTTGGCGTGGCGAAATACGGGACAATGCCGGTCTAAACAGGCTTCCCAGACATATTAAGACTAATTGAGCCTATAATGGCTTGACTTCTGAGTTTACCTGAGTATATGAGACTGACATAACACTGATACTCAATCCTACGTATGGGGGGCTCGGTCCAAATGAGAGCTGAAGAATTGTTGTATAACATGCAATAAAATTCCTTTGTATTCTTTGATGCTATTGCATCCAGAACAACCCTGGCGATATAAAGGATTCTTTGTTTTTATAATGCCACATGCTCGAAATACCATGGTAGTCCAACACCAGGACGATTCAGAATAGATGAGGTCCCAAAACGAGGAGTACATTAGCCATTACATTACGATTACATTACAGTAGAGTAGTACATTACCAAGTTTGTGTCTATTACCACCCAATACTATCGTATGTTATATATCATATACCTTACATTGCAAACTTCTCCAAGCATTCAGTCAAACATCATCCATTACAATTTCTACACTGATACACCATGTTACAATTACTTTCTAGTATTCCCCTCTTTTTTCATTTTCTACACCAGCGCTGCCATCATAGAACAATAGGGTGGATCTTCGTTCCGCATCCACAGTGCATAAAGCGTGATACGTCAACGTACTGTATCATTATTTATGCAAATTACAATAATTTCACGACAATGCAGTCAGGTCATGAAACGGTTCACAGACAGACAGTGGTATGTTCAGGTTTATGTACGTTGCCTGTTCCGGAAGCTGCTCAGTACAGTGTCTCTGCGAATGAAAAAAATTATTGCAAAGAGATCCTGTGGCTCGGTATCGTACCTGTTCCCTTTTGTTGCTATTGTTTTTGGTACCGAGCTAACGGTTCTTTTATGTTTCACTGTTTTCGCACGTGACATTTGTATTTATTTTCCATCTGATGCTTTTATGCTATGTTCTGTGTGTAGAATGTATGTAGCATACAAGCTGATAAAAGGAGTAAACACACTAAGCTTGGTTGGTGCAAAAATCTGCCAATCAAAATACTGGTTCCCAATGTAATCCACAGCTGCAAACTAGAACTTGGCACGCATAGACGAGCTCAAGAGACATACAAGCAGCTGACCTCTTGCCACAATCAAAACGACCTTGTGGTCTGGTAGGATAAACACTTTCGGGTGTAATCCAATCAATCCGGAAATGATTCCGGATTAACAAGCCATCCTAAGGTTGACGGTAAGCTCCGGCAAAGGCTTCATCCAAGGGAGATAAAAAGAATGAGGAAGGACTATGCAAATGAGCCGTTAGTCCTTCTGGTCACTAAGGGTAAACCAAATGATGTTACATATAATGGAAAAAAGCAAAGGAAAAAAGAGCCTTGGATCGCTATTGAAAGCTTTGGTAAACAATCTACGTACTGTGCTCATCAGCACTATTACTGAGCTAGTATTGGTGAAGTAGCCATCGGATGGCAAAATTCCCATCGGTAACACACCAGGTAATGGAGATAATGGAGGTTAGGATACTATTGCCGTACGATTTGTTTGGATTAGAATGCTATTTTTATGGTTGACCCAAGTGGGACATTTGCAAATGGCTCAATCAACTTGCACGGATCAGTCTATTATGCGGTTGACAGACGATTGTGTCGAATGAGTTGGGTTAATTAACCATCTGAGGAACTGTTACATCGGGTTTCACCCGGTACTATGTTGGAAAGGTCTGTTGGGGCTCACGACTCGTTTGAAATTACTTAAACGCTGAAATGGTGGCTCGTTTGTTTGTTTGTGTTGCAAATCGCTCATGCACGAAAAGTATACCTACCGTAACGGATCCTTGATGTGAATATATCGATCGAGGGAGATTGCGCACAAGTTTAAAATGGAAGCGGTTGAACACATCACATCAAATGCGACCCATGTGTCGCAAAACTGTGCTCCAAATATCCAGTAACCTATTGGGATACATGAAAAGTGGGAACAAATGAGAATGTTTGCTACTTTATATTGGCATTAACCATCAACCAAGCTTACCTAGTAGATCGTTGACACCGGCAAAAGTCATCACAAGGGAGGCAACGAACAGATCGGCGATGGCCAGTGAGGCTAGGAAGAGATTTCCGATGCGCCGTAGGCTTCGCTCGGTGTAGATAGCAATACACACTAGAATGTTGCCAGCGACTGATAGAAATATCACAATCGAAAGGAAAACACCTGCAATTGTGTGGAAAAGGGGTGGCAACAATGTATCGATATCATAGTTTGGCTTGCGGTTTGGTTTTTTCTCTTGAAGGCTCTGGTCTATGAAAATGTTGTGGCAACATTTCTTGCATGTTAAACATACAACAAATAAACATGAATCAAATCGATTTGTTTCACAGGTAACAAAAATGTTCCCGTTGCATGAATTTGACATTTCGTCCATACAATTTGACAGCAACATTTTCCAGACCCGGTCCTAAAGAAATGCATATCTCGCTAGGGAATGAGTGTATGTTCGGAAGTTGTCTTACTTACCGAGAAATGACATCGACAAGGGCGATAGGACATCAACATCGTCATCATCGGTGTCCTCACCAGGTCCGCCAGGAATACCTGTCCCACTGCTAGCACCCGTACCGCTCCCACTGCCATCGCCCGAGCCGTCGGTTTGATTCACCGACGTCAGATTACCGATTGTCGTTGCAGACACAACCTGGGGAAAAGTAAAAGTGAACGTCAAAGTAGAATATGGGCGGCTCAGTCGATAAGTAGCGAACAAAAGTACTTAAGATACTCAAGAAAACAAAGCAGCAGCTGTAGTGAAAAACATCATTCGAAAACGGAAAAGCTCCGATGCAGGAGCTGGAACCTCATCAATATTTATAACCGGTATGTGAGGAACGTTCCACGGTCACAGGAGTTATGATTATGTTTTGGTGTTTTGTTTTTGCGTCGGTGAGACTGATAAACAATGTGTTGCTTATGAGTGAGACAGCATACAGCAGTTTCTGCGCGTTTGCTAGCGTTTTAGCCAAGCACAGTCTTTATGCGAAATTAATATCCTCGTTTTATATTCAAGATACGAATTTCAATTTACCGCTCGTAAGTTTTATGTTAGAATGTGATTTGAGGAAGTGAGAGAGTGTTACATTAATCTGGTGAAAAGAAAACAGTGTGCTAATCCTGCGTATAGAGGACAAAGGATAGCTCGAAAGATGGTTACGTATTGGAATACGTCTCCATGCATATAAACTCTGCAGTAGAATGAAAGTAAACAGTAGCGTAGAAAGCAATAATCAAAAAATGAATACAGGTAAGTAGAACGAAAATGTATGTTTCTATTGTCCTAGCAATCGTGACACATTCACCGTTTAGAAATTGATTTAATGTGACATAAAGCATAAAAGCTTGCGTCGCAGATGATTCAATATCAAACGTCATGAGACGTATGAAGCCGAGGAGTATATGGCTCTTTCATATAACAAGTAGCGAACGAATGCACAAACAAACGAATTAGCACAAACTTTTTCTTTATTTTTTGAAACAGAAGAAACAGAACGTCATTCAAGCATGGAAAATCACATCAAAACATAAAATGAAAATTTGTACATATTTTTTTAATTGTCTTTAATAGCGTTTGATAAAAGTATACCCATAAAAGTATATATAAGTATATTCCATAATTTCAGTCACAGGAACAGTAAAAGTAAATAGTTTTGGGAAGTTTTTTAAAACACCCTATTGTAATTCTTATGTTTTCAGTTTGCATGAAAAGTTTGTTTTATGAGACATAAAAAAATAAAAAATAAATTGTGTTTAATTCCAAACAGAACTTTGCTGGGTCATATGAATGAAATGATAAATTTGAATATCAGAAATTAAGATGACGTTGCTAACAGCTTTGATCTTCAGGTTGATTCTTTTGAGCAATAGTATAGTAAATTGCAAGACAAGCTCATTTGGTAGTTGTTATTGTTTCACTCTCCGAATCAAGCTGGGCCAAATAATAAAAATAATTGCAATATTTTACATTCGCATTTGTTTTAGTTTTTAGTCGATATTATTAAGTGTTTTAGATTAAGCTGAAGTAAATATTGTAATTGCAACTCATCGAACAGTAGCCACGCCACTACTACTCATCGAACAGGCTTTGAAAGTAAAAAAGATGATAATGCTACTTGAAATTCATTATATTGTAGAAGCCCTAAAACTGCCCTGCAAGTTTAATCAATTACTGGAGCAGCATGAAGCTTCTGAACGAATCGGTAATGATTATATTATGGTACCTCGATTTTACATGGCACCGGCCTTATTGTTCATTTTTTATACCAGTGCCTCGAGCGTTGACAAGTGCTCGACTCAGTACCGTTGAATGTATATAATTGAATGAACATTCACTGACCACCAACTAGATGTGTGCAGCACTAAAAGTACAATACGAAACGTTGGTAACATGTTGCAAGTAGCTAACAATGAACATCAGTTTGTTGCATCAGCCGTTCGATCGATACCCAACATCGAACCTTCAATAGATGTTCGACATTGTTCTTTTGTGTGAATGTTTTCATGCTATGATAGCAAGTTCTTATGCCAACAATTACAGGACCTTCCTTTCCCTGGTTCCGGTGAGCCAAAGTAAACGTGTCTACGAGAGTGCATTATATGTTACAAAAAGTTTCCCTTTCGGGAGCAGGTATCCCAATTTTTTTTACATAATCGGACTGCTAACACAAAAATGTAAGGTTCAAAAGTTTTATTTGCTCTACGATATAATGCATAAAACTAATAGTCTTAAACACACCGTTTGTTTCAAGTCAAGAAAATATCGCCAGTGATCAAAGTCTTTATAATTTTACCACCACCACCAACACCACACCGTTCGTTACAATGCCGGATGAGTATTGATTCATCTCTGAATCATATGCATAAAACCACCTGATACAAACTAAATTCCGCGACGGTTATAGTGACAACGAGAATTAAACACAAAGAACTATAAATGCATTTCCCAGCTCTATACTATACTATAAATTTTCCAGTATACCAGCTCTTTGGTAACCTGGTATGCACTCGATCCGACGAACTATAAGTTGCCATCAACTTTATCAATTATGAGGTTTATATTTATTTCATATTTAGCGTGTTTGATCATATTTGAATAATGTACAACTAGTGGCCTACCTTGCCCCAGTAAAAATCCATACAATATTTAAGAATTGCATCTAACTTTTTTTACTATCATTATTCCACAGGAAGATATTCCTCACTGATATATGAGCACAGAATCACCTCGAAAATACGACATCAATCGAACGCATACTTTAAATCATGCTGATTTTAGCCGATAAATTTCACATTACACTAGCACCAATCCTTCAAATGCAAGGTACATTTTCTAGCGCAAATTCACAGCCTGGTCAGGTACAACGAGTTAGCACGAATCAATCGCAAACGTGATACCGGATGAAACTGATCTTTATCTGTGGCCTGGTTTATGGATATTCGCACCATTATTGGTTTGAAAGTGTACTGAAGATGACCATCTACTTGTTGGTCTTTTTCATCACGGATTCCGCACGCGAGTGTACTTAGATTTGGGTGTACGAGCAAGAGCAGAAAGGAGAACACGAATACGCTGATGCTCATCTCCTCCGACGATGCAGTGGAGGGGTTGAAGGCTCGGGAACGGGTCACGAAGGAATCGTTTGTACGAATTCTCTTCAATTGGAAAAGTAGATTGCGTTTGAGCCTTTTGAGCTCAATTGAATAAGCGAGGGTTATCATTTCGTTTCGCTACCGCATTGGTTCGAACCCAAATGACGGTAGAACTGTTCTTCTTTTCCTGGCTTCTGCTACACTCCGGCATTGCTCCAATACCCTAGTTGATACTTATTTTGTCAGACACGGTATGGATCCGAACGAAAACTGGAAGATAGATAGTCAGTAATGGTAAGGAAGGATAGCGGTTTTGAGATCAAGCGCAAGATTTTTATTTGTCTCTCGTGAGGTATACTGCCATGTAACTATTGGACCACAGCAAGCACATCACCAATGTTCCATTTGAGGTGTTGTCAATGGTATCCATAAAAAATCACTGGTTGTTTAAAGAATCGACAACAATCTGGCGTACTAATCGGCCATCAATTGGATGTAATATAGCCAATTAAAGAATGAAAAATAATGTGTATAAATACAGAACATGGCCCTGGCATCCTGCTTTACACAAAAATTAATACAAATGCACAAAGGCAGTGTGGACATCGGAAAAAAAAAATTTATACAAAACTAATTGTACCTTGTTATTGTGTTACAGATATAATAATTTACTATTTGTTGTCTTTTTAATTGAACCTTTCCGACTGTTCAAGGTCAAGAATATTCAATTTCTTTCTTATTATAGAGCATTGCGTTCGTCTTCATTCCTTTTGCATGCTTCATAACTATCATACCCTATTTGTTGACCATCCTCGTTTGTTGATGTATGGTTTGACTTTCGATTTCCTATTCCGGTCTCGTAAATAATAGTTCTAAGCAAATATTACCTTCGCCCCGTCTTCGTCGTCGCACGTGCGTTGAAGATAATGATTTCCGGTAAAAGATATCAGTGGTCCTTACCATGGTGGAATATTATTCCATCTGTTGTCTTCTAATTCCATTGAACAGCACAACGTGTGCGCTGTACCATAATAGTTAGTCATAGACTGTGAACGAGCAAGAGTGGACGAGGCGCCGTGGTTGAAGATATGAATGCATTATCAATTGCAGCAAATTAAAGTTGAATGTTGCAGCGACATCGCCATTCAGGCACGCTCATTCAGTTGACGGTTCTAGGTACTTTGCCGTAGCGATGAGAGTCGTCCGATTTCAATTAAAATTGAATCAAAAGGTACATATTTCCACATAAGGAACAGCGTTGCGCAATGCCTGTATGCAGCAGGAAATTTGGGTCTCCCGTCCAATTCAATTCAATTATCTTCATTGGAATGATATATAGTTTTGAAATAATTATTACTCGTTAACAGATCCGATTATGTCACACGGACCATTCGGTTATTCCGATGAAATGTGTAATGAGGCTAGTGCAATGTATTGGATGTTATAGAATTGTTTAGTTTCTTCATTTTCTCGTTGCACACTCAGTTGCATGCAATTTTTGTAATAAGTAGTCTTAAATGATAAACTACTTGAATTATGATTATTATAAAAGTGGTAAGTATTTCATATGTAATCAAGATAGTTAGTAGCAGGTTAGAATAAGGACAAAAACTGATCAATTATTTATATATACATCATCAAATACCATCTTTTGTCACAGCTAGAAACGTTGTGCATATTTAAAATATCTGTAAATGAATAAGACTGTAAGAAAATTCTGCACAAAGACAGTTAAACACAAACCAAACATTGAAGTGTTGAAGCAAACAGCAGGATACTTTTACACCCAGCAAGATACTCGCATTAACATCACAAAAGTTTTTAGTCATTGGCCTACGGCCATGTATAAAATGGAAGTCGCTTCGTAGAAATTAATAGCTCGGATTATTAGGAATTATACTCTTAGCATTTCTGCCAGTACTTCCTCCAAAAGGTTAAATATCGTGATGATGGTAAAGGTGATAGCACCGATAAGAAGACCGATAAGATGAGTTGTTTGAATAAAACTAGAACGGTTAATTGGGAAAGTTTATGCGGAGCGTTGTGCACCGTGACAATAAACGTCTTTTGGTGTAGCACTATCGGTCAAACGTCTCAAGAAATTATGACAAAAAAAAATTGAAGCTTGTATTGCAAGTGTTTGCAATAATTTAAAAAGGGGGTTTGTACATAAAAATGGTAGACCGATAACCGATAACCGTTTATTTATGGTAAAATAATTAAGTAAATTAACACCGTTTAGTGTGTAT
>KB676846.1:10017-22457 GCA_000349165.1 Anopheles christyi | reverse complement strand
ATAATTAGTAAAATTGTAACTTTAATAGATTAGTTTCCTTTTCGGATCTTCGTAAGCACGATCGTGTTGATGAGCATGATGAAGGAAATATAAATTCCATGTGAACTGGTAAATACCATCCGTTCGGGAAGGAATGTTTCCGATTTGAAGTGCATCCGACGAAACCAGTGTGTGTATGAGAGAGAGAGAGAGAGCAAGAGAGAGAGAGAGAGAGAGAGAGCAAGAGAGAAGTTTCGTTTTCATCTAATTACTAACCAATACGTTTTCCCTTTCAATTCCATCCGGTTATGGTTGGGTTCCTTCATAATAAGATTCTTACGAGCGCTTGTTGAGGAAAACATTTATTTAGATGTTATGCGTTTTCCGTTTTAAGTGTGTTTTTGATTTTACCCGTCCGGATGTCGGTTAGGTAGAAGACTTCCTGAAGAAACGTGTAAAGCTCGCTGTGGTCACTCGACAACGGAACTTGACTCATCGTTAGCTAATAAACCAAAACCCCAAGCAGATTAGAGGGCTCGGCATCTCGTAATAAAAGGATGATCGATGGAAAATTATAACGTTTCACTCATTCGGTCGTTGGTGTGGCGGTCGATTTGACGTCAATTTCCGTGTCTTGTTAGCTCATCAAATGAATAAAATGAAACAACTGTTGGTGAGTTGATTCGCGATGGTTCACACCAGATACATCGATAGGAACCAAAGACAACTGTTGCTTTGTGTCAGGTTGGAATATAAAAGGTGTTTGAGAAGCTTGTTCGTGGGCTCATTCTCACGCATTTTCTACCTTGCATCTTCCAGTTTGCCTACTCCAGTGCTCCAGTAAAGATGTACGAACAGAAGAAAAAAAATCACTTTTATTTGTTCATACGAACTAAGCGAGCTAATTTACTTTAAACCATTTCGGAGGATCAAGATTTATGAGTGGCAGAGCGCATGACATGCTCCACTGATGAGCGCCGATGTCGCTCGCTAATGGAGCAGATGATCTTCACTGACACACATACACACACGACTCTTAACGAGTCGAGCAGGCCCACCAAACTCCTCCCTCCATTTTCCCACCTGTTCAATCACGCCACAAGTGTCCCACGAGCTTGTGCAGGTTGTGCGAATATCGTTGCACTACTTACCTCACATCTCACCTTACCTTCGGTGATTTCGATTCGAGGGCGAACAAATGGAGACAGTTGGCCATCGCACGTACACGATATGCATTTCCTAGATCGTCCTCAACTCAGCACATGGAAAGTGGAAGGAGTTTATGAGCTTTTCTCTAACGTTGACTGCGCGGACTGCGGGTCGGAAAACCTGTCGCAATGCGAAAACATAAATTTCCAGCTGATTTAAAACGGCATGTACCATCAGGCGGATCGGATTGGCGTTGTTCTTGTGCCATTACCTGCCATCCGGACGCCGAGGTTTATTGGAGGGAATTCGTTCGCCTCGTTGGCCGGGTTGCTTTATGACAACTCGTAAATCGTCATAAGAGCTGTGTGGCTGTGGCAGGAAACAACTGCAAGGGGGGCAGGGGTTGACCCCGAACGTTAGGTGTTTCAATTAGGTGTACTATTTCCGCCATCGAAACGGTATGCAAACGATGGCCGAACGATGCCCAACAAATGACGGACAAGTACGCCAATCAATTAGCCCGTCAGCAAGACGGGGAGCCAAGTGAGGTGAGCCAGAAGAACGAGATAGAGAGAGAGAGCGTCCGGGATGGTGAAGCGACCTCTGGAGACGACCTGGTTACGCGTACTCTCCCGGGTGCAATAAATTGGACATGCTTTCCACATGCCACACGGGAACAGATGTTTTCACTCGGTGGATAGTGGCGATGGGATGTGATGAGAAAAGTCATGTTCGATTCGACTTTGACCATTTCACAACCATCATTGGATTGGAGAAGATCACTATCAAGTGATGTTGCTTTATTGTTCATTTGACAATCGAGAGCCACTATAGCGGATGGAGGGCCTGTAATGTTTTTATGATGAACCAGTAAATGCGCTGTTTATTCTTTGGATGTCATCCTTCACTTATCGGTTTTTGAAAAATGGCGTTGTAAAATAAAGTGAGAAAAATGGTTGCTTGCCGACCTTTTGATGGAGGGCTGGAGGAGAAGTTTTAGGAGTCAAGTTTTCACCGGAATCGTATACGATCCTGTTAAAAAATGTTGAAGGCAATCTTGTAGCCATGAAGATGAAGTAAATATCTTTGCATTGATAGGTGGAATGGGAACGATACTGGTTGTCGTGGGGCATCTTCAATTCCATTAGGCAAGGTTAGTGCTAGGAAAGATATCTATTCGCAGAAAATAAAAGCCATTTAAGAGATAGCAACGACAGCACCGAAAGAAGGAATCGATTGCGCATCTTCTCCCATAATGCTGCCTTAGCGAAAAGCCATAATTTTCTTCCATTTCTCGTCACCTGCAGAATGGTGCAGCTGTGTTCAGCGTTGATGATGGGATCCGATATCGATATGCCTCTTCCACCTGTGTGCGCAGATCATCTAATCGCAACGAACGAAACATGTTTTATCATTCGCTAGTGAATGAAAAATGATAAACAAAACAATTTAACATCAAATTACCGCAACATTAGCCGGTGGACTGTCTGCATTTCGTCCGGACTGGCCAGCTCGGCCGAGCAGGAAACCGAAAACGGTCGTTTTCCATAAAGCACGTTGCGATTGGAAAACGATTGGAAAACGTGGGCCCATCCTTCTTCTTCTTCATCCCTTCTACACGCCTTCAATCGCAAGTCACTTTATTGAATATGTTCTTGCGAGAGTTGGGTCTGAGGGGGCGCGCGCGCGTCCCGGCTCGCTTCAGACGGGGGAACAAATAATCATAAATCGTGATTTTATCATCAATCGAAATTGCCTTCTAATGTGTGCGTTCGAAGTAGGAGGAAGGGAAAGAAGCTTAACGGAATGAATACATCATAATCGACGGTGCGTGTGTGGGGGGGGGGGGGTCGGAAACCAATACGATCGAATGTCATTATGATGTAGCGGTGGCTGGATTTACGATTTTCTTCGCTACGAAAAAACACGACACCCAACAATCAAGCGCTTTCGTGCAACCAAAACCAGAAGAGTAGCATAACGACGAACTTTGAGCGGCGCAGGTGTGTTTGACCGGAACGAAACTCCCTACCCTAACGAGCGGGTTGTCGCCGACCGTTCCGTTTGGCATTTTGGCTTTGTCCAGAAACATTCCTTCCAATGAATCATCTCCCCGCGTTGCTTGCTTGAGACCATGCTGGACCGGATCGGACGCGTCCGGAGCCTCGAGGCGTAGATATTTGCATTATTCATGAGGTTGGTTGGGTGGTTTCGGTCGAAAAATGTGGAGCAGTTTCGCGCGGACACTTCCTCGATTGGTTGCCGAAAGACATCGGTTTGTCTCCCAAGGCCTGGAGGTGTACTGACTGAAGTTGACCGTATTTTGTAGCCGCGGAGTTGCCTCGGGACAGGGCAATGGGTTTGCAAAGCGAAAAGGATGTCCGGAAAATTTGTCGTAGCTTCGAGTGATTGCGGGAAGTTTTGGCAAATAATCTGATGGTGCCACGCCGGTCGCGTCTTGCGAAGCATGGTAGGAGTTTTTGGTGACACACAAAACGAACTGTCAAGATGTGGCTGTTAGATACTGGGTAATTGAATTATAAGATGTAGAAGAACTCCAGATTGCATCAAAGAGCACAGAAGAAACATTTGTTTGATATGAATCAACCTATTTGTTGTATTGCGATACATTTGGAGAACTAATCACACACAAACCGTGGTACGAAAATTGACTTCCGACATTACCGCAGGCTATTCGCCCTGTACCGTAAACAGATTTGTGCACCACAAATCACAAATGATAGAAATAAATGGTTGTTGGATGAGATCATGGGGGTTGTTTGCATGCCTGTCCGCTCCCAGAATCGAAGAAGGAGTGTAAGCTCTACTTCCTTTTATCGTCACCAATCCAGCCAGACTACAATCCCGGCCTGTGTATGTGTTAGTGTGTGGGACGAGGAAGGCGACGAGGAAAAACAGTTAATTTATTTAATGACTTCACAAACCATTATAATTATGATTGTGACCGACGTTCGCAGAGGAGCCCGAGGAGGTGGCTGTGCCGATTGTATGCAAACGCGCGCGCGACACACTCATGTATGGCGGTATGGAATTTTGCCATGAAATTCTTTCTCCCGTGAGGTATCCTAGACGGTGTTGAGTGTGTGTTGAGGCTTGCATAATTTTTGTCGTCGCTCGATTTGGGCCGCTAGATCTCCGGCTGGGGTTTGGGTTTTCTCGCTGGTACTGTTTTCGCGCAATGATTCCGAGCGGTAAAAAGGAGCGCACCCCGTTGTCGCTATTAGTGGTGCCATATTTGGTGCAGCCAGTAAGCAAGCAAGCAAGCAATTCGATCGAGCGGCGGGTGAAAAATGCACCCAGGCTTGAGCACCGTCGGTATTTCTGCGGGCAACAAACTGCACCCAAACGGAGCAGAATTTTCTCCCCAACCCTCACAAAGCGGGCTTGGTCAAAATTCATCGTCCAATGGAAGGGAGCCCCTTTGACGAAGACGCTAGACTCCAATGTCCAATTACACCCCGACCTTCGGGAGCTACTGCCTGCCGATGCGATGATCAGGCAAGGTTCGCAACAAAAGAACCTTGCACGCAAAAGGCACATGGAGGTATTTTACATATGTTGTGTCCGAGCTGGACTTCTGCCCAAGTCGGGAAGGAATCGGTCCGTCGGAGTGGACTTCCAGCGATAAGGTTGGTGGTCTACAAGGGGCCACAAAGATCCAGTGCGGTGGCGGGTGATTATCGGGTGCAGGTAGCGTGAATCGGTGCGTTGTGCGGTTTATGCAAAACAGCTTGAGCTTGAGGTTGAGGTTATAAATATTGCATGAGTCATGAGTCTGCCTCGAGTCGGTAACCAAGTACCTGCCAGTACTCGTCGGCAGGTGAATTTATTAGTCGCGCCTGTGGTTAGATGGGGAGTACCAACAGTGCATGATCTGCTTGAATCTGCTCGTTGTTGCACGAGTGGATGACCTCTCACTGATAGCAACAAACCACTAGCGAGTTTTGCGCCATTGCAGTGTCTCCACCCAAAACGGTAGGGACTCCGGGGGACTCCGGGTGACAGTTCTTGGAAACATTGTATGCGGTCCAGTGTGCTCGGTTTTAGGGCGTAGTAAAGTTAATTACTTCGGCTGTAGGAACATTCACGCTTCACTGCGTTGGTAATGTGATCGAACAGTGGACAAGTGAGTTCACACCGACCAACGCAATGTCGGTTCGCGTCAGGAGTGAGCTTGATGAAGCGACCGAGCGACGCCGAACAAACAAAAGTGCATCGACTGAGGTCGAAATGCTGGCCCAAGAGTTAGCCAGGTAATCCAATATCACAAGCATCGAGGACTCGTTCGGTCGAGCTGAGAGTGATCAGTCACAAAATTTTGTCAGTGTCATGTGCATTTAGCCGGTTTTTGGTGGATGGAACCTCCCGGCTGCCTGTGCTTATCCTGCCGACTTTCCGCCCGACACGGTCTGCTGGCAGGACACATGTTTTAACGCTCGGGGCGTGTTGTTCCACCTGATTGCACCGGACCGCTCCGATCGGTAGAGATGCAGTCAAGTGGTGGGAGGCGGCGGGGGGTAGGGATAAGAGCATCGTGTTGCATGTAGTTTGCAGGAAGAGCTGCCGCATCCTGCAACCACAAAACGGCCCCAAACCGCACAAAGGACAAACTCAAAAACGTGCATCACCCCCGGGGCATAACAGCATCACCCGGTACAGCGCGCCAGCGATGCGGTGGATATGTCCGAATGATGAACTCGTGTAAGATGACTCCAAATTGGTCTTGTCAAACGAGCGGGAGTCTTGAGAGGGGTTTTTTTGGTTGGAAAATTGCCCCATCGCTGTGGTGTCAATCTGCGTTACCATTTCTGATCCACTGCACACGGAAATCGCGGTCACTCTATCTCACTTTGTTTCGTGCACTGCTCACTTCAGTGACTTTCGGTGAGGCGGAGAAACAAAGGGAAGGTTCACACGCTGCACTTAGGATTGGTCAATAATTCTTTGTCCGTTTTCTTCATTTCAACTCGCAACAGTCGCTTGCACCAGCGGAGCGTTCCAAAAACGATGCGAAGGGGGCTTAAGTGCACCTTATGCCGTGTTTTTTTTCCACGAAGTGTGACCCAAGCGGACGTGACGCACCTCAGCCTCCATAAGAATTTATGACTAGTGAACTTTTGCGGCGGTCGGGCATTTCCCAAGCCATTGGAGTTCATTCGGTGCATCTCCAATATTTTCTTTTATTTTGTTTCCAATCCCGCAACACACGACCGTGACGAATCATTCGCTGGTGTCCTCCCGTTGACCATTTGCGCTCATTTGATTGATTCTAATTTACCCGCATGCGAGTGGTGTGTCCGTCATATGCAAACGAACTGCTGGCCGTATTAGATAAGTTCCGCGATCGCTGTTGCATCCCGACGTGCCGTATCTTCTTTACTTCCTGAGGGCATTGGTCCAGCGAAAGTCCGGCTGGAAAATGGTATGGTCCCTTAACGGATGGCGAGGTACGGTGGACTAACACGGCACGATCTCATCCCGCAAGATTGATCGCCGCTGATGATCAAGTGCACTACAGGTTTTCGCCCGAACTTCATTTCCTTGTGCCGATCCGCGTGTGAAAATGCGCCACAATGCGGAAAGTTCGTGCAAATATTTACATGCACAACGTTTCTTCGCCTCGGTCGGCCCCTTTCCTCTTCGTACCGGTTTTTGTTTACAACGTACGCTCATCCCATCATCTTCATCATCATGATGGCACACGGTGTGGAGATCAAAGCAGCAAGATTATCGGAATATTTCGCCCAAGATGCTGTGCGTTTTGAATGGGACGTGTTGTTCGTTTGTCCGAAGCTGCGCGAGTCCACTTAAGCTGACCTGAATGTGCCTAGCGGTGGCCTCCAGCAAAAAACAACGGACCCAACTATGTTGCGCGCCTAGTAGCCGCTTCGGGGGAGGGAAATGTAGTGTTTCTGGTCCGAATATGGGGATCCTGTCCCCGACGAGTGACCGCACGATGATCGTCGTAATTCGCGCGCGCTTAAGATCATCTCTGGCTCGGGATGCCAGCGAGATGTCGCAAACGTGTATGCGCTTGTCGAGCTGTCCACAATTCAGTCGAAGCTGCCGCCTTCCTAATTCCTAGCCGCGAGCCTGTCCCGTCTAACTTACCCTCTCCCCGGCACCTGAAGCGAGGGAGAGATGATATGTCGTGCAGTGATGAGGATAGATCTCAAACTGTTTGCACTTCCCAGGAGAACGATCGTCATAGTTTTACAAGTGGTCTTTAAGCGCTCGGTGTGTTTCGATGTTCTGTGCGTGAAGAAGGTGGGAAGGGAAGGGGAGCAGAAACACACCAATCGTGCGTTTTTGTTTCGAGGCACTGCTGCTGCTGTTGCTGTTGTTGCAACACCCTCGCTAACATAGTAAGATCACTCGGGATGAAGGTGCGCTCCGAAGGACTCCTTAGCCTTTGACACGCACTAGCGTTTGCAATTCGGATCGAGAGCGAAATCAGAGCGCCACGCAGTCCAGCGTACCTAACGTCGCGCTGGTGCATGGTGCGCATGATGCATGGGTTGCAATTTGAAATCGTGATTACGAAATAAATGTACTTTTTTCATCATCCCCTCGAACAGTGTCCACCGAACGGACCAGAAGGTGCTCCCTGGCAAACCGGTGGTCCTTTCCATCGCTTCTGCACGAGGGTCGAATTGGCAAATAAATCGACACACGGGTCTGTGATACGGGTCTGATGGCGAACTGGTGGCCAATGAGAGTAGGCCGCCAAATCGGAATGTCCGGCCACCATCAGCAAGCTGCGAGTGATGTGTTTTTTTTTGTTTCTTCACCCTTCTCCTCTCTTCGAGCTGGTTGAAAAGCTGGTTGAAATCCATGGTACCACGCCTCAGTTTTTTTGTGGTTCGCGCGTGGTAAACACTACACTCAGTACGACACTGGGTGCAATTTTTCTTCTTTGTTGCTCATTAGTCACCAGTCATATCTAGTGACTTTGGTTGGAGGTTAGGAAAACCCCCGACGAGGGGATTTCTCGGTGCGATCCGCTTTCGAGCGAAGATCACGAACGAAATACGATCGGTTTGGCTCCCGTTTGGCTGCCGACCGCGATCAATATGCCGTCCCCCTCCTCCTTGAGCCCTCGACACTAGGATGGAAACTAATTAGACAATCGTTTCAGAATCAGCTTTGCAAATGATAAATGCTCATTGCTTGATACCTTTTGCCATTGCCCTCGTTGTGTCAAGCCGGAGTGGGTTCGATTTATCATGCGGATAATTGATTTTTAGGACTGCACAATTGTAAAAGGTAGCAAAAACGTACACAACTACAAACACACGAACACACACACTCGAAGAGTCATCTTGCACAGCTGCATCTCTGTTGCAAAGGGGAGGATTTTCGAGGGAGAAATGTTATTAGTGGTAAACGATTTTCTTCTGCACGCTGCTCGTGTCTTTCCCGCTCATTGAAATCTTTCGGTAGGTAATTGAGGTGCACCAATTATCGCACCTGTGGATGTCCTTTTGCGGTGCTAGCAACCATTTACTCTGCTAGTCGAGCTAATCGAAGGTGTTAACAAGCTAATTTACCAGCTAATGATGAAAGCGAGGAGAAGGGATCGTAACGGTTCACAAGTTTCGAGAATATAGCAGAACGGTACACTTAACAACTCGTGAGAAAGGTCTCTTAATAGAACAGTACGTTTAAAAGAATGGTTTCAAAGGAAAAATGTTTAAATGGCTGTTGGGGTTTTCACTTAAAAAATGCAATTGTTTCGAACTGTGGATCAATTAAAAGAAGCATTTTTCATTGCAAGCACATTTTTCCTGTAATGAATACCCTTTTAATATGCTTTTATGATTTTGAAAAAAATCAAATGTTATTGTTTCTCATACAAAACTGATAATTATAGCTTACGAGAAAAATTAAGTGTAGCTTTCTTGTCTGGTCTAATGTTCTCTTTGTTTTGAGCTTTGGTTGTGGTAATGCTTACGAAGAAATGTATTATAAAATTATACGTTTTATTGTTCGACTGAGTTCTTGAAATAATATCCACCTTTAAGTAAGATCTTGGTTTACAATTTGTAGTTCTTAAAAGCACCTCCTGGTGATAATGGTTTGGGTTAATTTTTACTTTAGAAACACAATCATCAATTTTAATGATCATTTACAGAGCAAAAGTTCAATATTTCTCCCTTTGCCCACACTCAGCCATTCCTTTCTCGGCCAGTTGTCTTTAGATGCTCGCGAATCAAATGCAAGTCATTTTGTGCCCGAAACAACAATCCCAAATGGAACTAGGGGTATGTAATAGCAGTCTGACAACAACAACAATAAAACCACAGTGAACACGAAAAATCAGTGCCCGATTGGGTGTAGAGCACGCAACACTCCTGCCAAGAACCACACTCACCATGACCTTTAACATCGAATGCCCTGCGGGATGGCCCTGGTCCGGTTCCTTTTGTGTTGTTTTAGCAGCTGCAACTGGAACTCCCGCTGCACGTACGTTGTGCGATTACAAACGTTAAACAAAACGTTACCAGCCCCAAAAGAATTAAGGGAGCTTTAGTACACCATTCATTACGCTACACGCGGAGAAGCGTTACAAATGTGGGAGAAAAACATAGGCACTAGGCCGTGTCGATTAATGTTGGCTGAACCATTGCAAGGAACAAAGGAGAGTGGGTAGCAAGGAGGAGAGAATCGGCTACATAAATACCCTTCCAGGAAACGAACCATGAGTTAACACATTCGCAATATTTGTACGAGTGATGTTGTGGTACAAGCGAAAACAGTCGATAAAAGTTGTAGATGTTTGTTCGTTTTGGAATGGAAGCATGTTTTTTTGAATATTTCTATCCCATTTTCGAACTTCTCTTTACTGTTTAAGAAGAGCCATTTTCGAATAATAACACTCCAGTGAAAATTTACACAGCTCTTGAAGAAAGCATCTTCCCACATTTTCCAAGCGTTTTCGTACAGGTTAAAGATCATCGTTTGAATCAATTTGTTTATCGTGAAAAAACACTCATTAATCCAAGATGGTGGAAACAGATTGCAGATACAGCTGCGCGAAAGCACACATGATCGATCGCACACGATGAGCAGCGGTTGTTTTGCAAATTAAATTCCCATTAGACACGTGTCGGACGGTTTCAACCATTTCCTTATAGCTTCTTCATTTCGCCTAGACGTATCAGTATCAGTGTCGGTCGGAATGTTTAATTGATTGTCGTGTTTATGGTCGGAATCAATTCGACATGGAGCGAACCGCTAGAGCGAAGGCACAGGACACGGGGAAGAAATCAGCATGCCAAGGACTTGGGAACGAATGGTCCTAACGGTGCGTTGCAGCAGCAGCACCAGCAGCTCGATCCCACTGTCAATCCCACAATTGTTCCTCGGCTGACAAGTGACCAAACCCTGAACAGCCTCTTGATCGGCCTCTTTGCGACTCATTCAGCTGCCATTAATCTTGTGTTGCCGTCAGGGCTCCTGCCTAGGCTTGGAACCATTGGGGCGATTGTCGAATATCGGCCAGTTGATCCGTGTAAATGGTTGAAATCAATTATTGTCACTTAGCGAAGCGTCGTAATTTATGTACTGCTGTGGCGGTCCTTTTTTTGCATCTCCCCCCCCACAACATCCACCATCACGGGATGATGTGAAGATTTGCATACACGGGCGGTAAGGTAGCATAGGACAGCTGAGTGTTGTTGTTGTTGTTGTACGGTACCTGGCACCGGTACACGACACACTGGACTCACGTTAGCCCTGTTACGGATTAGTTACGGCAAGAGCACTGAGAGCGCTTAGCATGTGCGCTGATTTTACCCGCCGGCGATGCACAAAGACGTTGGCTCACGCTAGAAACTCTCCCATTCGGCACCGTCCGTGGTACAGTCCGTGGGTCAGTGAGGGTTTTCGATTTTATAAGGGGGTACACCATTTGTCACACATTGCGTCGTGGCACTTCGAATGGCAAGAGTTCATCGTTTGCCAACAACTGCTGCAATAACAGTTGTTCCGGGATTCGGTTGTTGTTCGCCATTTAAAAAAAGGTGCTCCCTGCTTTACAATGCTACCACCGCTGGATTTTACGACCAAGCCGTGTGCAATCGAGCTGAGCTGTCATAATCGATTAAAGTGTTGATATCTTCTTCGATTTTTATCACTCGATCGTCGTACGAGCAGCAAAAGCGGATTTACAACCTGCAGAACTGATGATTGTTCGGCTACCGTTGTCGTTGGCTTCTCGATGGTTGGTCGATGGAAATAAAACGGAAAATTGTTCGTTCACACAACCGGTGGCAATCGCTCGCTGCTGCCCTGTGCTAAAAGGGCATTTAATTTACATTTTAATTGAAAATTATCCTCACACCAGCGTTGATTCGGACCACCGTACAGGCTTGATTAGAGGGACGATTGAGGGCTAAATTGAAAGACGATTTGTGCGTCGACCGTGGTGGAGATATCAATCAAGCTCCTGTTTGCTCGAAAACAGTGAACATTGAAAAGAGTTTTAAGATGCACACACCAGGCTAGGAGCGTGAACTGGAAGCTACGGCCGTTTTGAGACATCTAGATCGCGAACGTAACACAGCTTCTCGTCTCGAACCGCAGGAGCACGATCGAAAATGGCGTCAGCACCAGGACGCAATCGAGACTTTAAAAGTGCATTACATAACTTGTGTGTGTGTGTGTTTGTGTGTGTGGGGCAAATGGTTTATGCGCGGACGAAGGAGTGTGAATGCGAAAACCGTGACCACGCGCAAAGGGACGGCTCTGGGCAAAACGGTACGTTTCGCACCACATTCGAGATCGAGTCAACAACAACAGTGTCCGCCTACTTTTCGTTTTCGCGCGTTCGTAACGCCGGGCGGGAGTAGCAGTAAACGGGCAACACAGCAAATGACAGATAGTGAGGACAGGTCGGTCGGTTGACACCGCAGTGCCGAAAGCTGTGGTGAGGCAGCTGTCAAAAATTGAATAGGCGGATCGTTCGGCAGCTACTGTGAAGAGCCAGCTGACGACCGCAAGCAGCAAGAGTGGTGCACCGTTTGGAACCACTTGAACTCCTCCCGTTTTTTTTGTTGCAGCGTGTCGCATCTCGCATCTTGAATTAGCATCATAATTAATCCATTGTATTCGACACCAAAAACACTTTGTGCCACACACATCATGTGCGTTGTGTGCGCCACCTTTTGTGGATCAAATCTCACAGCTCGGGCGCATCAATGAAGCCTCAAATTGAGAGACCGAATTGAGTCAAGACCTTTAGATGAGGCGAAGAGAAGGGTGGGGGGGGGGGGGGGGGGGGGGGGGGG
>KB676835.1:0-19020 GCA_000349165.1 Anopheles christyi | reverse complement strand
ATTATTATTTCCTTTCCCCATTTTATTAACTTAATCCGGCGAAGGATTCATACGATAGGTGGCTGGACGGTTGCCCGGGAACAATACGGTACACCAACTCACAACCCTCCACAGCAAGAGAAAGAGAGCGAGAGAGAGAGAGAGAGAGAGAGAGGTGGAAGAAAGTCGAGAGTTAATAACGGGGACTTAATGTCATCCAGCTTCTCATCGTTTTCCCTGAGAGCATGTGAAAAGCGACCATCTTACGACTACGGGGATGGGGACAATTTATAAAGGGATGAAAGGCCCTGCAGGAAATGCCGTAACCTAGGCTAACCTGCCAACGGCCGGGTCGCTGGAGATTATCGTCCATCTCGTTGGGCCGGCTGGGCTTGATTTGACCGTACGGTTTTTGGAGGCTCGTTTAAGCGACTTTTCTCGTACTGGGGACCAACCGGCAAGTAGTTTAATATCCATCACTTTCACCCAAATAGTGTTGGATTACAAACAATGTAACTGTGGTTAAAGGGAAGAGCCAACCATAAACCGACCACCAGGTTCTGAAAAACAAAAATAACACTCAAGCGTGTGCAGCGTGACGTAGTTAAAATTGGCCAAAAGTAGATTCACACTCACTTATCGATGACTTCACAGCCATCGGTTGTCTATTGGAGTGCTATAAAGATAGTGCAACACACACACACAGGCACAAAAAAAGAATCGATCGATCTTTAAAGCAGTTCCCGCCGCCCAAAAGGAAAGAGTCATATAAATCCATCTTTACCCAATCCGATGGCCACACTCGAGGCAGCCTGTGATACCGCATGCGTCCTATCTTTATGGTCGTTTGGCCAAAATTTGTGTTTTGTGTGATTTGTTGTCTTATTTTGCCGTGCCAATTACATGAAACGCGATTCCCTTACGATTCGTCTTATGTAATGTCCAGTACCGAGAATTGGTACTAGTTGCCAACTTGTTCTGCCGATACTACAGCCCGTGCTGCACTTTCCTGGAAGTGCACTGGGTCCATCGGTACGCTTCAAGGTCGCTCCGGATAGACAAACAAGCAGGCGCATCATCATATCCTGCGGTATCTACAGTCCAGTCAAATTACGTCCGGCAAGAAGGGGTTCATGATAAGAGCCCATCAGCCATCGCAGTGGGGATGGGACTATTCGATAATCTGGTCAGTATTTAAACGGACCCACCGGAGGATGACACTTCAGTAATCGCTAGTACACGGAAGGCTAGCGATTTTAGGACAATCTCACCCTTTGAACAGAATGGGTGCTAAAGGTAAGTGTGCTGACGGTCAGTATTGGTAAGGCTCCCGTATTCATCTGGGTCCGCTTTCGTACCATTACAGTTCTGTGGAGTATTGTTGGGCTTGTGCTGGCCACCGCATCGGTAGCCAGCGGGCAACAGGGACGCTGTGAGGGAGTGGACAATTTTGGTTTGGTGCGCGATCGGTTCTTCTGCTATCGCTTCTATCAGTGCATTGATGGCAATCCGTACCCGTTGCGCTGTCCCGACGATCAGTGGTTCGACGAGGAGCGTCAGGTGTGTGACGATCCGGCCAACGTAACCTGCGAGCTGGATGATCGCCCACCAACTGTCACGCCGACGCCTGGTATTTGCAATGGCGCCCCGGACAACCAGTTCGTGCTGCATCCGCTGTTTTGTAACGAGTACTACCTGTGCGTCGGTGAGATCGGGTTCCCAATCATGTGCCCGGTCGGACTGTGGTTCGATCAGACGCGTCAGATTTGTGGTGATCCGGCCGACATTAGCTGCCCGCATGGACGTCCAGGAGCGGCTCGCTGTCGTGACGAGCCCGATTTCGGACTGGTGCGTAGCGAGTACGCCTGCTATCGGTACTACCAGTGCGTGAATGGATTTCCGTACCCGATGACGTGTCCGGAGGGTTTGTGGTTCGATGCCGAGCGTGACATCTGTGATGAGCCGGATAATGTGGAGTGTATACTAAGCCCCGGTTTGCCAACGCCTCCGACGCCCGGCATCTGTAACGATGCGCCCAACAATGTGCTCCGACCGAATCCGACGGCCTGTAACAAGTACTATGTGTGCGTCGGTGAGATCGGTTGGTCTAAGTACTGTCCGCTGAACATGTGGTTCGATGAGGATCGTCAGACCTGTACCACGCCCGGACTGACTAACTGTACGCTTGGGCCGGATCTACCACCACCCCGTCCGGAGAATCCGTGTAACGATGTGGACAACCTTGCCTTCATCGGGGACGATTTCTTCTGTTACCAGTACTACCAGTGCCGCAACGGCTATCCGTTCCCGCTCATCTGTCCTGCCGATCAGTGGTTCGATGTGAATTTGCAGCGTTGTGCCGACTTCCGGACGGTAGAGTGTGAGATCGAGGACGGACCGCCACCAACGATTAAGCCCACCCCGGGCATCTGTAACGATGTGATTGGGGAACGTTTGTTGTTGCATCCACGCTTCTGCAACCAGTACTACATCTGCTCGGACCAGATCGGTATACCCGTGATCTGCCCCACTGGACTGTGGTTCGACGAGGACACACAATCGTGCCGCTCGCCACTGCAGGTCGACTGTCCGCATGGTGCCACTCCACCGCCCGAGGACCCGTACATGATGTGCAATGGTGTGGAGGGCTTCGGTTTGGTACGTCATCCGAACTTCTGCTATCGCTACTATCAGTGCATCGATGGAGTGCCATATCCGATGATCTGCGAAGGTGATCTTTGGTTCGACCGTGAGCGCCAGGTGTGCGATCGGCCAGAGTACGTCGATTGTGATGTAACGCCACCGCCCGTAGTGAAACCGCCACCAACGGCAGGCATCTGCAACGATGCACCGAATGGGCGGCTGGAAGGGAACCCACAGTACTGCAACCAGTACTACATCTGCGTGAACGAGATTGGATGGCGCTTGGTGTGCCCACCCGGCTATTGGTTCGATGTTGAGGGCCAAACCTGCTCTGAAGCGGGCACGGTTGAGTGTGGACTTGCACCAGAGCGTCCGCCAACTACGCCGAACCCGTACGCACCCTGCATCGGCATCCCGAACAATGCGTACGTGCGTGATGAGGCCTTCTGCTATCGGTACTTCAAGTGCGTCAATGGATCTCCATTCCCGATGATCTGCCCGGGCGAGCAGTGGTTCGACGATCGTCGGCAACAGTGCCGTCCGCAGGAGGAGGTTGAGTGTATCATCACGGAACCGCCACCACGTCCCCCACCAACGGCCGGAATCTGTAACGGTGTGTCCAACTCGATCCAAGTACCGAATCCATTCAGCTGCAATCAGTTCTACATCTGCGTGGATCAGATCGGTTTCCCGCAGGTTTGCCCACCGGCCATGTGGTTCGATGAGGACCGGCAGACGTGTCTACCGGTTGCGGAAACTTCCTGTGATCTGGGACCACCGACCACGACCACCATCGCTCCCCATCCCTGGGGACAGTGCGATGTGGTGCCCAACTTTAGCTTCGTGCGCAACGAGTACTACTGCTATCGCTACTTCCAGTGTATCGATGGCCGCCCCTATCCGCTCATCTGCCCTGGTGAGCAGTGGTTCAATGAGGAAGAGCAGCGCTGCGACGATCAGGAGAACGTTCGTTGCATAGTCAATCCCGCACCGCCAGCAGTTCCGGCCACTCCGGGCATTTGTAACGATGTCCCGGACGGTGAGATGGTGCTGAACCCACGTGCCTGCAACCAGTACTACATCTGTGTCGGCGAGATCGGCTTCCCGTTGCTCTGCCCCGCGGGACTGTGGTTCGATGCTCAGGCGCAACGCTGTGGACCGGCTGCTCAGGTTTACTGCCCGCTGGTCCCACCGGTTACCACGCCCGATCCGTTCGAGCTGTGCGATGACGTAGAGGAGGGAGGTCTGCTGCGCAACGAGTTCTACTGCTACCGCTACTTCCAGTGCAAGGCGTCGATTCCGTACCCAATGATTTGCCGTGCTGGGCTATGGTTCGATCAGGAGCGTCAGGTGTGCGATGTCCCGAGCAATGTGGCGTGCTTCTTGCGCCCTGGAGTGCCTGGACCACCGGTGGCCACTCCCGATATCTGCAAAGACGTAGCTAATGGACGGTTCGCACGTAACTGGAACTTCTGCAACCAGTACTATTTGTGTGTGGACGAGGTTGGTTACTCGCAGATCTGTCCCGATGGACTGTGGTACGATGAGGATCGTCAGATCTGTGACCTGCCCGAAAATGTCCAATGTCCGCTTTCACCCACCACGATCGCTCCATCGCCTTGGGATCGGTGTGCCGGAGTTGAAGATCTTTCCTTCGTCCCGGATGATGACTTCTGCTATCGCTACTATCAGTGCGTCAACGGTATTCCTTACCCGATGATCTGCCCGAACGACCAGTGGTTCGACTACCGACGACAGCTGTGTGAGATCGGCCAGAACGTAGAGTGTGAGGTGCATGATGTCCTACCGCCACCACTGCCTACGGACGGCATATGTACGGGACAGACCAACTCGATCCAGGTGCTTCATCCTGTGTTCTGTAATCGCTTCTACATCTGCGTCGATCAGGTCGGCTTTCCCCAAATCTGTCCCGCCGGACTGTGGTTCGATGAGGCACGCCAAACCTGTGCCAACCCGACCGAGGTCGACTGTCCGAATGGACTCACTACGACAGCTTCCCCGATCGAGGGCATCTGTAACGATGTCCCGTCCGGTACGTACGTCCCTAACCCACTCGACTGCAGCCGCTATTACGTATGCGTCAACCTGTACCCGTACTCGTTGGAATGCCCCGGAGGAAACTGGTTCGATCGTAATCTGTTACGCTGCGTACCGATCGGTGAGGCGGAGTGTGCCGACACGGTCACCACTGTACCGACGCCGGGAGTGTGCGATGGCCAGGAAAATGGAGTGCGTGTACCGAGCCCCGCTAGCTGTTCGCTTTTCTACACCTGCCTGAACGAGGTCGGTTCACCATCGTTCTGTCCACCGGGACAGTGGTTCAGCGAGGAGCTGCAAGAGTGTGACGATTCGGAGAACGTGGACTGTACGGTGGAACCATCTACTACATTACCACCGACCGGGGGCATCTGCGATGGCCAGCCGGACGGACGTTACGTTGCCAGCCCGTACTCGTGCACGCAATTCTACGTGTGCGTAAACCAAACCGGCTATCCTTCCCTCTGCCAGTCGGGACTGTGGTTCAGTGAGGCCGCCCAAGAATGTGTGAATCCTTCCGAGTCCGAATGTACCGTGTCGTAAGGGGTGATGGAATATTTGACTTTCTTTCTTAAATGCGTGTTGTTAAACGGTAAATAAATTTAACCATTTGCTAGCAGTCACCGAAGTGCCATAGCAACGAAACCAACCACAAGTGTAATGCGTATTGCATAAACATAGGTGCACTAAACGCTTTTGAAATCGTTCGTACTGACCGTTATGGAAAAGCGGCACAAAAGAGGCCTTAAATACGAAACCCAATTCAATTGTCACCCCTCCCCACAAACTGTGTTCACGAACGACAATAACCTTCCATTTTAATGCTAATACTATCGTTGAAACACTTTCCACTCCATTAGCTAACGTCCGCGTCCTAATGCACTTGCGTTCCATCTTTGCGTACGTCAAATGTTCTACCAAACCCGGTTGAAAGAATGTTTTGTAAGCTCTTTCAGTTCAACATAGGACGTTTCAGGTCCATTTCCTATCGTCGCACGGCATCCAACAGGGTGTGAAAAACACGAAATCATAATTCCAACGCAGAGGTTGTTCCCTAAGCAAAAGAAAAAAGGGAAAATTCACACACACTTTTAAGTTCTTCATAAGACACATCCATTCACCACACTCCTGTTCCACAACAAAGAGGAAAGAAAAGATCAAGAAGTCAACCTGTTGGATGCTGGCAAATGGCAATTGCTTCAAAATGGAACTCAACATGGACAAGGGAAAGGTGTGAAGGAAAACTAAAGGGAAGAGAAATGGGGTCATTTTCTTTGCCCATCCACTTCACACATACAAACCGAGCTCAATAATCACACTCTCACAGTCAATGTGTCGATGTTGTCAAAGGAACCGGTAAGGGAGTTTCGTATCTTAGAAAGCCCACTGACATATTTTTGCTCGCTGAAAATCAGTGCCGGTAAGATCGGAATCAGAAGGCATGCAACAAGTGGTTTGAAAAGTCTCCCCCTTAAAACGGAAAATACCCAGTAGAAGAAAAATAAAAAGAAGAAGTGTGAATCGAAGTCAACCACAAAAGGATACGGACTCGTTGAAAGCTGTAATAATTCATCACAGCCAGCCCGTAGTGCCACCGCATCCAATCGGGATGGTTTCTTCTATCGCTCATCATCATCAACAATTGGAGCCATTCCGTAATCCTCCTTGTCGTAACGGGGATATCGTTCAAGGCTACTACTACTTCTGCGGATGCACGCTTGAGTGAGTACGGCTGAATAAAGACATCAACGCCATTAGCGTGAAACTTTTGCTTGTGGGCCACTATCCTGATGCTGGTGCCCTCCCCTCCCGGACCCTTGCAAACGGTTAGAAAAGGCGGAAAAGTGGGAATTTCCGTTCCATGTCTCGAACAGAAAGCATGAAAGAGAGCGCACGAGAGCTACGTAAAGAGGCCTGGTCCGGAAGCAGGATCAACAGGCGCTACTACTTGAGCAAGCTTGTGCAAGGTTCTTATAAGAACACCGAAACGCAAAGAACGCACACGATGCCAAGCCCCCGGAAAGGAAAAGAAAACGGACAACCAACCAACCAACCAACCAACCAACCAAGGTCCAAAGCATGTTTTTTTTTTGCTTCAGTTTCAGCTGTCATCAGTGTCAGACTTCCGGCTTGAAGAGGAGGTGAGCCGGACGATTAGACGACTTTGGTGGCGTAAATCTGTGCTGTCACATCCATTTCCTACCTTCCCTCTAACTCCTGGGAGTGGGTTACCCTGGGAATGTGTATGTGTTGGAGAGTTCTAGAATCCAACATCTCTAGAAGGTACAGCCACAATCATCCCCATCAACCATTGCGACTTACTAACCGATTGGATGATGGCATTTGCCACGGTTCAGTTACGCGTTTGAACCGTTTCCTTTTTTTTTCTTCATGCCGCCACGCTCGACCAGAAAAGTCGAAAAGTGCGTTCGCTTGTTTCGCCTTTGATACGCATACAGTTGCAGGCCAATCCCTTTTGGTTATGATTTATGTTCTCCAAACGCGGTGGTTTCCTTTCCTCGAGATTTTTTTTTTTTTTTTGGGTAGACCCACCCTTTCGTGCTGTGGGCTCATTTCAGATTCTTTAATCTGTTCTTCTCAAGCAGCAACATCTTGGACTTTCAGCAAGACAGACCCTCGAGCATGATGCTGGGTGTGGTTCGGTCAAAAGATATGCTTGGCAAGCTTATTTGTATGTTTGTGGGGTCCAGTGCAGTGAATGCGCTTAAAACAGGTTTTTACAGCTCATAGTGCAATTTATTGTAATGGTATGAGATTTAATTCTGAACCGAAGTAAGAAATAAAGACACCTACCTCGTTAAAGGGTAGGTTGGAGCCGGTGCATTTAAATTTCATTGATGGAAAAATAGTCGAGTCAAGCTACGTTAAATATTGCCTCGCCTGCTGTGATTCTGCATTTTCTTCATTCTCTTTTTGCTTTTCTGCTTAAGGTCTCTCTCCCTCTCACTCTACGTACAATGTTGCTCGGCAGCCCCATTCAAAGGACTGATATATTCTATCATCTAAAGGGCGCCAGTTCAGTATCAATTTTCCCGCCCGTCTCCGTAACCAAATTAGATTTCACCGTCCGTAATTAGCTATTAAACGTCGACGATATAACAATTTCCCAATCGCTTCCGTTCCTGTACAACGGTGGCGAACAAAATACCCTACAAAAGGGTCATCATTTGCACTACTGCTTGTTCACTACTTACCACCACCGTTCTTGTAGCAAAGGTACGGGAAACGCCACACATTGGCCAGATCGACGGCGAACCCGATGACCGACAGCAGAAAGTCCACCTTCCCGCTCCAGGTTTCACGTTCCTCTCCATCGTCCAGCTCACCACCGGCACCGTTGCGTGGCAGTAGACCCGGCCGGCCCTTCGCCTTGATCTGGCCGACGGTGGTCATCGCCAGGGCGGTTCCCTCACTGTCACCGCCGACACCGTTTTCCGCTCCACCGTTCAGCTCCTTCAGCGCGTCTCCGTCGATGGAATCTGTGTGTTTATGTGTGCAAAGAGGAAAATGGAAATAGGGAAAAGTTTAAGATATTGTTCAAAAATGTGTTGTCTTAATGTAATTACAGCATCGAAAATTGCATTGATTTTTGCCATCCTGAAGGAAGTGGTTCAAATATCGCTATACACCAGGAAAGAGGAGGACAATGCATCAGCGTTGACCTACTCACTGGCTCACTGGACAAGCGTTGCGATGACATGTCCGGAGAGGCACTTGAGGGACTCATGGACGCAAATACCTCAAACACGTTCGACATTTCGACATCACACCGAGGCTATGGCCACAACCCAATCAAGCACATCAAGCAGGGAGGGGGAGAGTATTCAAATTTTGAAGTAGCTTCTAATAATAGAACAACCTGCCTCACAAATGACGACGACCAGCACGAGCTCTCCAGTGTCCAAGGATCACCCAGCAGCTCGAGACCAAACGCTAGTCCTCCAAAATTTGACAAAGTGTTTGTTAATGTTTTTGATGTTTTATCCTACTTTAGGACTGACGCTCCCTCCCTTCCGGGTGTCAGGACATCCAGATCCACCCGCAACAACCATCACTGGCGTTTCTTCTTCATTTCGCATCACATGTCCTCCAATCTTACCAACACTTCATTTGCTCCATTAAAGAACCATTTGCCAGTAGAGCTGATGACGATGATGCCTGGCGTGCGAGAAATTGATTTTTCCATCCTCCTTGTGATCGGGATGGAAAATTTGATTTGTTATGACGTATCGTGCATAATACGGCCTGCTATATCGATATGCCCTAGGTCTCGACGTCATAAGGTTTTTGGATGGGGAAGATACAGAAAAAACGGGCTGAGTGGACCAAACGGTACAGAACGGTGTTGGAGAGAGCAGGGAACTGTAAATGTCAATTTGAACTCCACCATAAAAAGCCTCAAAATAAAAGTCAACCACATCACACTGACTGGTGAACGCAACGCTTGTTGTTGAGAAGATGGAAATCTTCATCATTGATGTTCCCATAGCACCCACAACCCACCGTAGCCTCAGTCGGGCCGGGAAGGTTGTGTGAAGTGGAAAATGTTAAGTACTCCTAATTCGATTTCAGGCTCCACTCCACCACTGTGTGACTGTCTTTAGGCGTTCTCTTTGGAGAAACACGGTTGTCTCTTTGTACGTCTTTCAAATCTATTTACCAATCAGCTTTGGTTGGGCGAAATTGTGCGAACAGGACACCGTATCCTTTCAGCCTCGCTTCATTGTCTGTTTACCGTTCACCAAGATTCCAAAAGGAAGATTCTTGTTGGTTCAGATTTTATTGCGCTCTGTTCATTTCGTGCGCGGGAGAAAGTACGGGGTCGCCTTTTCATTTCCGGCTATCCTGTCTCTTCCCGCGATACCCACGGCAAGAAATGAGGATGAGCACGGAAGATGAAAGAATTCGGTCGAGCTGGAAGCGACAAACCGCGATACAGATAATGCTATGCGTCTAGGGAAATCGACGTTCCGATTTCGACCACATGCCAACCTACAACGTCCGATTGCAGAAAGGTCTTTTTCTAATCCGTTGCTATGGTGATGGTGCTTTAGAAACATTGCGTAGCTTGACTTGATGATTTGAGATGATAAATATGTTAGGTTTTTTTTCTAAACGGTTGCGGAAAAGATGAGCAACAAAGTATTCTACTAAGCAGCACGATAGACGCAACAGTTTTATCTCCTTTTAAAGTAACGGACAGTTGAATCATTTCATTCCACACCGATGGTACTTGTTGGATTGCTGCGAGTGAGTAAAACGTGTTTGATTGACAAGGTACTCGTGAATCTACCAGTAACTAAGCCAAACAAAATCCATGCATCTAGAACTAAGTTTTGCTGACGTTCGAGGGAAGTGTTGCACAAGTCTAGGGCTATATAATCGTGTGGTTAAAAGGCTGGGTAACTTCATAATCTACCACCAACTAAACCGCAGCGGGGCTTTTCAACGGAGTTTTGTTACAGCGTATTAGAACTATGACCATTTACTAGAGAGTTGCTTCTGTTGTATGTTATGTGGTGTAATTTACTATATAAAAATTACCTTTCTTTTCCTTTTTAATACCCATTTTGATGCGTTAGGGTAGGGCCGTATCTATCGATGTTACACCTTCTTCAGCAATTTTTACATAACAGCATAGCCAAACGAAACTCACTTACACTCACTTATTCATCACTATTTCAATCCCCTTTATCTCACTTATGTAACTAATTTTGGAGGACATTAAAGATCATTAACATTAAAAGACATTCTAAAAACAGAAAAATCAACATTTCTGCTTCTACTTCTTAGAGCTTCGATGACAACGCGATTCTACTCTCGGCAGTCTAATAACTGTCCACCCCCTCCAACGGAAATTCAATTAAAATCACAAGAATAAAAAAACGCACAAGCTATCTCGAAGCAAATTCGGCCTGAGGCTGAGTATGGCACTTAATCGACACACTTGATTTGCGATGGTTTATTTAACGATAGCGTAAGACGACCAGTATAAGAGACATACATACACAGATATGCAACGGAACTGGGCTCTGGCGAGTCGTCCACCTTTACTGCACTGTGATGGTAGGAGGGACAGTATAACTACCATGACCTAGCGACGATAGCCGTCGGAACCGATGGACACGCTTGACGAGATGGATGTAATTAGAGTTGATCATTTCGGTGGCATTTTTCTTTCCCCTCTTTAGCGCTTATCCCCAGAATGGTGAAGGATTTGGTCATTTAGAAATGTCCCAGATTTAGCAATGCTGTGACTCAGTGTGGTCTATGCAAACGACCTAAGAGGTTGGTAAGTTGCAACACGCTCTGCCAATTAATACTAAAGGCGTTGATTGAAAGTGACACTTTAATTACATTTGCACATTCACTGCACTTGCACAAATTGAATGAAGTTGTAAGAATTTCTCTTAACATTTACTTAACAAATTATGCAGTTTTTGGGGTCAACGCAAGTGAAAGTAGGGTTTAGCTTAAATTTTAAAGAGAAATATATTGAATTTAATCTTAAGTTTGCTCAATTCACCCTCTAATGGTGAACCTTCTGAAGCACGATCCTTGAACTGTCCATCTAGCACTACCCTTTCCCTTTCGTTTTACCAACACAATATGCAATCATTACACCTCTGGTCCTTTTTTTGCCGTTACATCTCCGGCGCAAGGTTTTCGACGGCTAACTGTACCAATCTTGTTCCGATCATTATTACCATTCAGCCTAATGCAATGCGTGATCTAGCCACCCACCCGCTCTCCACATCCTATGAGGCTTTCTGCAGTCTAGACACCAACGAACCGATGGACACACTCGCTTAGCCTTGTGAGAGAGCGTATGATGTGTGAGCGTGTGCAGCGAAGTAGAACTACATAAATTTGTGCACGCTTTACGATTCTGGTCACCCAGCCCAAGACCGTTTTCATGATTTACCCTCCCTCTCCCTCACTTCCGGCAGGCCTTGGATGGCGCAATATTTTGCGAATCGGAAATAAATCTCTCTGCCTCGTGTGTTTTGATCCTCGCAAAAAAAATACTGATTGACGATTGTTTAATTCTATCATGTCACCTGCGCTTCAAGCATTGGCGCCTTTCTAACTCCTGCAATGCATTAATGGTAGGTGACGCCAGCCACCCCAAAACAAATCCGTCCAGATGAGTAATGATCTTCGATATTACAATATTAACCTTCACCTTGGTTGGGCTGCGAACGGGGTAATGGGATGAATCTTAACATGCAAATCGGACTAATGCTGCTCGGTTGAAGTAGGAATGGGAAAACCTGTTTGTTTGTCCATCTAGAAGTCAGCATCATGTTGCCAGCCTCAAACGACAACCAATAGCGTAGGAGGTATACTGTCGAATTCTCCAAAAGCCTGTTTTCGATTTCTGTTTAAGGTTACTCCAATAACATTCCACAACCAGCAAACCAGAACGAAAAGGTAGAGAAACTACGAATAAAGCCGGTTTGCGGGTATACACGCACCGTCTATACAGCTGATCTGAGATGATTTTAAAACACACAAGCACTAGAACTAATGTTTGACGACCGTGGACTGTTTGCGAGCAGTACACACAAACAAAGCATGAAATGACATGATTCCTAATGCAAAAACGGAATGATTATTTTATAGAAATGTATGAAACAAGGCTTATTGCGGCAAACGAATACAGATTTGTCGTGTGAAATTAGACAAGTATTTACGAGTATCATTCTCGCCGTTGTCCAATTATTGAGCTCATTAGATATTTTTTTATGCTTCTAACTGTAGTCACTATTACTTAGACGGATTTAACTAGCTATTGAGCGCATTTCACCGCCATATCACGCAACGCACGTGGAACACGTATTTTAATTTTAATTTTTGCACAGATTTATTTTCTTTTCACGCTACTGGCAAAGTGTCGCGGAAACCAATAGCAGCATTTAAATAGCTTTCTTTAAATGGATACCGCATACTTTGATGCCACTTTTAGCCGTTTTCGAGGGTAACGTTTACGACCGTTAAGACACAAAAGTGTCGATCACGTGTTCACACATTCACTTCACAATACCTGCTGGATAATCAGTTTAAACAAAACTAAAGCACCGTATATAATGTAAATGTTGTACACTGGAAATAACATTAGTAAAACACACAATCTCTGCCAACACGTTCAGTTCGGTCCAGTCGTTCGGGAGTTTGTGATCCGTTCCGGCTTGAACGAGCAGTTGCGTGAGACTGTGGTAAGCAGTATGACTCCGAACTAACCGTGCTGGCACTGTGGTCGGTCGGTTTCTCTAACCCTCCCTACTACTACTATTACTGCTACGGGCAGGTTCGTGAATGGCGATTACGATGAAGATGAAAAGGAATCGTGGTTAGATGTGAGTTAGAGTGGATTCTTTTTGAATGCCTGTCGCTAATATGTGTGTCCCCAGCGATGGCTACTTTATTGAGGTTTTTTTAAATGCCTTCGTAGGGTACAGAGCAAACCTTATAGTTAACTATATTTACAATTAAACAAAAGTTTATTTTGTGGAAAATTTGCGAACTTTTAGATTGTTCTTCTTTTTATTCTATTGCACAATAATCTTATTTGGTATTGCGCCTGAACACATGTTATTTATATCATTTTAAGAAAATAAATGCTATGATTGTATTTCTCCAAATCATACATCATTAGCAGGGAAGCGTAACGGAACTCGCCCTACTCGAAGGACACCATCTTGCAGTGACAGTTTTGTTACGAGGTTTTCATCAAATATTTTTTTCTACATCGTGTTTAATGAGAGTGTTAAACGAAATGCTAGAACTGGAAAGATTTCCTAACCTAATTCGATAACACTGGCCGTCTGTTAAGTACTGAAGAAGGATCATAAAAGTGAGGTTCAACCCAAAAAAAGGAGTCTTTACAACTTATAACATCATAATGATTAAAGCCAATAGGAAAACTGAGCGCTAAATAGCATCTTCTTTGACTTGTGTATCTTACAGATTATAGGAATACTACCATAAAAGAAAATACAATACACTTAAAAGCTGCTTCAGTTTTTTTAAACCCCTGTCAGAACAATACCCAACCATCCAATAAAGGGAAATCAAATAAATCCGTCGGCCACAAAGCTTATTGAATTTTCCAAATTTTCTTCACCACAGCAAAAAGGGCACCATCGTTCACCCTAACATCTACCAATTCTTCTCACTAGTTTACTTCCGCAAAACTACACGCCCTCTCGTCCTTATGCACTCCTACACGAGTCCATTCCATCAAATCACTTGCAAACAGCAATTCGCTCCAGCCTCGCTAGATTAGCAACGAAAACAATCATAACCACAGATTTATAGCTCATTTCCTTCGTGCTACACAGCCAGGCCCAGGACTTCCACAGCCATTCCAGCCTTTTTCCGGGACGTTGGTTGCATTCCACGCTCAATATTGCACAGGCCACTCCATCACTCCATCCCCCCATTCCCGATAATCCTGCACAGTGGCAGCGGCAATCATCAAAAACCGCATCCGTTATTGTACGGCAGCTTGTTAAAGTTACTCAACCAAACGGGACTTCTATTTACTTCCCGTCATTAGATGAATTCGATTCCTGGCTGACCGTTTCTGTATTCGGTGCAGGTTGTTTATGGGATCATTGGAAGTAAGCAACAGGTAAGTGCACGCTAGTGCAGTACATTGAGCAGCGGAAATTAGTTCAAGTGTTTTTGGGCAACCCCGCGGAGTTGAAACGGTAATTGAAATATTTCCCCAGTTAGTAGTCGACTTACCTAGCCGGGGGAACTAGGCAACAGAGAACCACAAGAGTTCGAACCCCGGGCGTTTAACGAGCCGTAAGAAGAACCACTTGGAACCAGAATTCGGAAACGGCAACGATAGCGTAGTCTTATTGGAGAGATGGTTTACTTAACGCTTCATTTACAAGGTGTATACTACTTCTGCTACTACTAATGATTTTGCTACTCACCTGACCCGGACTTGTCCGTGCTCTTCACTGGCGTTTCCAGCAGTCTCAGCTTCTCCCGTGGATCATCTAGCTCGAACATCCAGCTTGATTACCGCAACGGGCACACCGTCTTGCTCTCTAACAGATATCGGCTACCTTGAAACCACCACGAATAATTTGGTCACACTGCCAGTTGTCCACCGATACCTGATCTTGCCTACAACACTACCTTACCCCGAAAGAAGTGACTGGTTTACACGTCGAATAAGATCATGTTATTTCGTTCTACTTTTTAAACCCGTAACTCATCCACTGCAACAAGCGTAACGTTTCACAGTCATTTTGCCACTCCACATACTGTTACCTATATTTTTGCTCCACGTGTCCTAACCCTGCCGGGGGTAATTTTGTACTGAAATCCACTGGTCTCTTATGTCTTTGTTTTATGTTCACAACCACATCGCGTCCCGGGGCCACTTGTAACCGTCAATTGCATTCAGTACTACTGCTGACACCCCCACTAGCTCCTAGCCTAACCAACTTCCTACACCAACAACTTCCGGCTTCCGGGGGCTTGCTCCGACCTTGCTAGCCAAACGGGATGCACACGGACGACTAACGACTGGCTAGCTGGCACGCTGGCCCTTTTATAGCGGTGTTCCTGCGCCCTGTCGAGACCGATCCTGCGCTGGAGAATGGCGGAAGAAACTTTCGGTCTCGGGATGATTGTAAATCTGTATGAGTGTATGTATGGTCGTTCTTTTCCTGAACATTTATGTTCGAAATTAAATCGTGTGTAGCATGGAATTATATTTCAATGAGTAATTTAAAGTTTTTTTTTAACAAATCTCAATATCCTTTTGGAAATACCGTTGAGTTTGAAATAAAATGAACTAGCATAAAGATATAAAAAAATAAAGCACGCGCCAAAGGAATACAGTAGACGAACCCTGCAGCAATGAACCTTCCTTGGCTGTCACCGTACACCGAACGAACGGTGGTCGACCGTCTACAATTTGTATGGTACTTTTCATTTTCACTTTGATGTTATTCATTCCTTTGCTTGTCTTTTGATACAAATTTAATCAGCTTCATTTGAAGGTGTATTGACTAAGCAGTTGTCAATATGCCTTTCAAATGAAACGGAAATACTCTTTCACAGGGATGTCAAAGCGGCTGTCAAGTACGACGCAATCGTGTCGAGTTCCCGTGACCGCCGCCTCAGCATCACATAATTTGTTGATGTTTTGACAACTGTGTTGGGCGAAGGAAAGAAAGGGTGTCTTGTCTGTGTTTTTGTGTGTTGTGTGTTGCGTTTTTTCTGTATCAACCAGCCAGCAGCTGCAAAATTGCCACATTAGCAAAACAGTTGGTGTGAAAACTTTCGCCCGACCATCAGCCCGGACCTTTCTTTCTTTCCGATTCCCTTCGCTCGAGTTCCGATGCACCATCCCGAGGTAAATCCAAGAACGTAAATATTTATGGTGTTTTTTTTGTCGGTCCGCACTGGTACAAGGAGAAGGTCGCCTAAGATAAAAATCCTATGGCGCAATGTTTGTGGGGGAAGGGAGTCGCGGGCATTGGGCTACCATCACCAACTGCCCTCCAGCTGGTTGTTATGAAAGGAAATGAAGGGAGCAGGGAGGATCTAGCGCTCTGGTGATTGTACCCATTTAGAAAGCCCCGAGCACAGTATGGCTGCCTGGATACGGTACAATCCGGTTTCGACAGTCAACGAGTGATGATATCACCCCGCCAAAAGAAGTGACGGCGGTGTTAAAGTGAAGCTTGTGGATTATAATCTTAGTGTAGCATCGCATCGTAAAACACCCCAATAACACACCCATCGAAGTGGGCCGCGTTTTGCGTTATTGTCCAGGGTGCGTGTGTGTATGTGTGTTTATGTTTCGTACATTTTGGTCCCTTAGAAGTGGTTTAAACATCAACGGATCGACGCATATCAAATTTGCAAAGTGTTTTTCTACTTCTATTGTCTTGCAATCGGTGTGACAAACCAATACCAACGAGCTCAGCAAGTTTGCGGGAGCTGTTGTGTGCCCTACAGCACATCCCCCGCAAATCTGAGAAGACCACGTAAGTGTTTACATTCGTGCCGAATCGTACACACAGGTGGTTTGGTCGGGTGGAAAATCGGTGCTGTATTGCATTTTTCCCATCAGCCTAGAGTGGATGGGAACACGTTTCGTGCCGTTCTACTGCGCTAGTGTTTTGGTTGCTTAAAGTGTTCTCTTCCAAGTAATCGGTGCATACAAGCGAGTTATTCAAAAATCATCCCTGTAAATTATGTTTTCTTTCTTTGCTTCGTTTTAGGATTACTAGAAGGGAACTATCGCTATCATCAATCCAGTTGTAAACAGTCCAGTGTGTGAAGAAGATATACGTTTTGGCCTGGAAGTGTTTGAAACCTATGCGTTGTTAGTCCTACACGTTGAGCAGTTAAAGTAAACAAAGAAATTTTAAATCTTCAATCGGAAATAATGGCAGACGAATTCGATGCGTGTGAATGCTTCTGGAGCCATGAACTCGCTATGAGACGGTTGATGTCGCTGGTAAGCATACGATTCGAGCATATGTCCATTTGAAGATAAACTCATATCGTTATATCGCTTTCAGCTCCGTCAAGGACAGTCGTACTGCAACGATAACGAATGCACCGATCGTAAGTATATCCAAACTTTGTAGAGAAGTTACTCTTCAAATAAGAAACTTGGTAAATTATGAATTTATTTTCGTTCCTATGAATTTCCTCAACCATAATACAGTTCCCAGTCTTCCGAACGTAACCGGTGGCACAAACTTTTTTGTGATCGTCATTGCACTGATTTTTATGGCCGTTATGTACGTGATGAGGCCTTCCTCTATGCGACGAACGAACGACCTTAACAAGTCACTACCGCCGCCATCGAACGACGTAAGTGTCCACTGTCTCGATTTCCTCATGCCCTCAGCATTGTACTAATTTACTATGCACTTTTTCTTCAGGGCCCGAATAATGATGGTGCACCACCATCGATATCCTGAAAGAAACGCTCTTTTATCTGCCAACGAAAAGCACAACCCCGGAGCTGAGCATATCCGCCTGTTCAGCCCAAACAAGGGGGTAGTGCTAATGTTTTCGTACGGTTCCGATCGGATGTACCGCATTTTCCCCCTTTTCTCCTAGACAATTATTCCACATGATAGAGCCGCGTCGCGTCGGGCACTTTCCTTTGCGCAAAGACACAGTCGACCACCACACACCCGGAGCGTCTCAAATCGTATTTTCTTCCAGCATCACTTATATAGTTCAAATTTAACACTTTGTTACACCTTCTAATTCCCCGCATGATGGTTGTAAGCGTTTCCAAGTAAATTCCTTTTCTCGAGCCGAAGCTCCACGTCTCCTTTTCACCAGCCGGTTTCGTAGAAACTGCGCGAGTGAAGATAATGCATAATGTGATTATTTTATTTACACATCTTCTATGTCAGAGTCCTTTGTGTCAAACGTTATTGTGCGTCCAAATATTGTTTTGTTTCTTTATTAACTTGTGTTTTATCCTTGTATACACTGCAATAAAATGAATGTATAATTCAAATGCTATTTTACAACATCTCCCTTTGTAAGGACGGTCTCCCGTGTTACCTGTATTTTGAGACGATTGTTAGAGCGACTTGATATATAACATACAGGGCTGCTCAACATATATTATTTCCCGGGATCTGGATATGTGTGTTGTGTTCCTATACAGTACAGACAAGTAACTGGTTTGTTAGATGTTTTGCTTGTAGTTACATTCAAAAGTAGTAAAATTACATGAACGGGTTTCTTTCTCCCAAACGCGTACATAGACACACAGTCACAACCACGTTCATTCTAGACAGGATAGTTGTTGTCGTGCAATTGGTACAAAAGGCAAACGAAGGTAGCTGGATCTAAATCCGGCAAGCGAAAAATGTGTTGTCTCATAAAGGGAAATAAAATTCAAATCTGTATTTCGAATAGTAACCAGAAACAACTAAAGTAAACATGTTTCCATCCGAATTTCATGCGCTTCTTTCCATATAACATACTAATCGATAAAAAAAACACATATATTCAATGCAACAAAATAATCATATATTGGCATCAACAAGGAACAGCCAGGCCTTCCAGAGGTTCAGCTTCCTTTTGTTGAATACCTTCCATCAATTACAATCATAACATAATTCGTTGATTTCATATTTGAACTGCTTTTAGAAAAACGCGCATGAGCTAAAAGAGACGTTCGCAGCCTCACATCGGTATCGATTGCTACGTAGTGGAAATAATTTACACAATATTAAAATGGGGTTCTGCACCACACATGTACGCAAAAGTCCTAGATCCTAGATGACTAAAGGCAGGCAAGGA
>KB676824.1:0-19057 GCA_000349165.1 Anopheles christyi | reverse complement strand
TTATCCGCGTCTACACGCCACCCACCACACCACAGTGTGAAAGAACACACGCTTTGTGGAATGCCGAGAGGAAACTCCAACACCGACGTATAGATGTTGCCAGGTGACACCTTAGAACGACTCATTGCGGTTAACGATGACGGAGGACCGTTAACGGCAGCAAGTGGGAAGGGATGCAGCTTAATCGAGCGTGTGGATTATTCTTCCTGCACAATTGCACTTTGTGGGTGACTCAAGTAGTACAATGCCAACTGTAGGTACGGTCTCTCTCTCTATACGTGCCTCCGAATTCCAATGGGTGGGTTTCCCCCGTGTGTTTATGCGGGTGTGTTCGACGGCCAAAGAACTACTTTTTGACGTAGTCCAAACTTTCCGCGACTGTTGGAGGGGGCGCGGGATATTCAGCTTATTTGCATAAGGTAAGTTTCCGATCGGAGAAATAATAAAGTGCATACCGCTTCTGCCAGCAACTTGTTACCACGTACTTTGTGCACTGTTGTAACGCAAAGAGCCAGTCATGTGGAAGGGTTTATCGATGATTATCGGTGGAAATTGATTAATTTGTATGTCAGAGTTAGAAGTATTACGGTAAACAGATAGAAGATGGATTTTGTAAGGCTTATTGAAGATTCTTTTGATCAAGTGTTTTCGTCATGTGGGCTGTAAATCCTTCCGCAATCTATTACTTCACTTCATCTGTGGAACAAGCATATGAGCCAAATGAATCATTATTTTGTAGCTACTTAAACATTTTCAAGAGATTTGTTTACACATGTACAGGGTTTCCCCAAGAGTTGTTTGACAGAGTCTCACCTATGTTTTGAATTCGTTTCACAAGTTTTGAAATGTTTTCATGCCAGTTTAAACCGTTAAACGATTCAAAGCTTTTAGAATAAATAGTTTTAACCACTTTTAAAGAGTGTTACAAATTCTAAGCAAACCCTGTAGTTACTGTTGGCTACTACCGTACTATCCTTAAATAATTCCTTTCCGTAATATGAAACATATTTTTAAAAATCGTTCAATTTTGCTTTTTCTTTTTTATCGTCGTAATCCACACACCCCATCCATGTTAGATAGCAGCTCAACAATCGAACGATTAATTACACCGATAATCGGTCGGTGAATATTGTTTTCCAACTCGAAATTCAATGTGTGAAACCCACATCTCACCCTCAGGCACATTTTGATTGCTCGCTTTAGTTATGCTAGCAGGATTGCTAGCAGTAGTTTGTTTTTCCCAGTGGAAGATTCCTTTACTAGATTTCGTACGATTAACTCTAACTCGATATCCTCCCATTCTCACCTTCAATCTTAACTTTTACTTCGATTTTATTTCCCGCCACGCGACTGGCGAGTGCTACTTAACAGTGTGTAACAAAATTACAAAAAAAAAAAAAACACCCAGAAACAAAACACACCAACAAACCGTAAACAACAAGGCGAATGTTGGTGGTGTTGCCATGGCTGCATATTGTGCACACCGGGCTACGTTGGTGTTCGCATGTTCACACAACAGATGCCACCTCAATTATGCAAATCACAAACACTCTCCCACACACACACACACACACACACATTCATTTTATCTTTGCAAGCAGTGAATCTTTAACCTTTAGTAGGGCTCTACTTTTGCTGCTTCCTCTAAAGGGTTCCCCTTCCCAGCACAGTCCTGCGAAGGTGCCTGTGACACGATTTACAATGGCGCCTGCTGGATGCGGTGAGCCCAGTTCAGATCTCACGAGTCTGGATAAGATCAGGGGGAGGGTGATAGGGTAAATTGATTTCGATAAGATTCGATTTTGTTTCTTTTTTCTTTGCAAATCGATTGTAGATGCACTCACACAAATAAAACCACACTAGCTTATAATGTGTTGGTGAGCGAACCCTGTAAAAATGGGACTGATGATGGCGGAAGAATTCTCGCAATTTCTATGTTCCACTCGCATGATAGCGTGTTGAGGGGTAGAACTGCTTATCAAAAGCGTATCCAATTTGTTGAGCAAATGAGCGTCAAATAAACGTCTCAGTTGTGCTATCTTATCAAAAAAACAAAACCATACATGGGTGGTATCTCATTCTTAAAGATCGTAGCACAGGTAGGCGAGATACACACTGTTGCTTGGCTAGTTTGGTGATCTCGCTCAATGTGCACCAAAAATAGCATCAAACATATTTAAAAGTCACTGCAAAAAGGAACAAAAGGCAGATCTTGCATCTCTAGCTGTGTGAAGCATCAGTTCCAGTTGTGTGTTCCACTCCAATTAGCTTGTCATAGATGATCTGCGAACGTTTAATGGGTAACATAATGTACGACATCACGATCCCATCCGTCACCCGCGATCGTGATTCGACCATCATAATGTTTGATGGAAGACAACTAGCTCATATAAAATAAAAAAAAAATGCGCGACAACATCGGGAAAGCGCTTCGTTGCAGTTAAGCTAACTTTATGACGGGTGTTAAGTGCGATTTACGATCACCTCGGTTCAACTATTTGTGCCTACAGCTGGACAGAAATCCACAAAGCCTGCCAAAGCGCGGATGCTCGCGGAACGTTATTGCACATCCATAATTGTTCCCTGTTTTGCGATGATATGCACAAGATTTGCGCATCTATTAAGATATTCTCACTCTTCCCTGGTGGAACGGAGTGCGGCCACTAATTGTGGGAGTTGCTTATCATCATTACACGGCACAGCAGTAGCACGCAGACTGCTGTCGGTGATTTGAAAGCCGATTGGGAAAAGGGAGCCGCACCTACACTCTTCAACACTCGCGATCGCCATTCATTCATTCATTCATACAACCAGCATTAAGCGCATTGAAGTACCCAACAGTAACAAACAAGTGAATGAAACATTGAATGAGAAGGGTGAGTCGGTGGTCTGACGATTTGTATGGATTTGAGTTGGGACGGCAATATCGATTGACCACCATTTTGAGGGCAAAGTGAATAGGGGGTAATAGCAATGCATTTGAATGCAGTCCGTGCTCCTAGTGGTAGTCGTCGTACGGACGGTAGAAAGTAAGATGAATTGAGCTGCCGTACAATAATTATTAGCAGCACACAATTGCTTGAGGTTAGTGGGTAGTATCATTTTTCAAACCATTTGGCTACCTTCATCCGGATAGAACGGGAGATAGAACTCCCGTACTGTTGGAGATCGTACAGAAAATCAATCCATCATGATCGAACCGGCGTAGCGTAGCGGGTTTTGAGCGAACATTACATCAGAATGCAACCGCATTCACATAACGCGGAATCGGTTTTCTTGTAATAAGTGGGAAGAATGGCGACAAATCTTCGTCAAAATATGCCCAGTGCACTAATTTCACGCTTCACTAGCAGGTGGTGAAGTGGTGTCTAGTACTGACCACATGCTTATAATAGCTCAGGGGAATTAAACTTGTATTCCCAGGCTGAACGCAAAAGGTATGTCCATCATGGCAGCGTTTGATAATTGTAGGGATAAGGTCCACAGGGGATAGGTGTATGTAGCTTGTGCTTCATAATAAAATGATTTTCCCCCTCTGTTTATATCGCGATTCAGGATGGCAAAAGAGACTAGAATTAGAGCCTAGTTGACAGTACAGCAAGCAGTTACAGGCATATGCCATCTTTCTATCGATTAACCCATATCAGAATGTTGTTGGCGTGGTCATTTCACTGAAAAGAAAAGCAACCACTGGACAGGAAGCAACGCTTGGTATAAGACTATCTAACCCTATATTGTAAACTACCTTCGTCTTAATGATAGTTGTTGATAGACGAAGTGGACACTATACAATATACTCCAGAAAGGTACTATTGATAAGCGATTTGCTATCGTCCACACTGTACGGATGGCTTATACTCGTTGCCTATTTATGGTAACACTTGATCAGAAGCCTTTTATGCCACAACAGTCAATATAGACGAACGGAAAAACCAAATACCATACCATGGCTCAATAGAGCAAATCCATGTATTATAGTTATAATAAGAATTAGAAAGGTGAGACTTCGATTGTCCGCCACGTCATTCGTATGATGCCGGACTATCAAGCCTATCTACACGATTAGAGGGGAAGTGTACCCGGGAAGTGTTAAATTACTTCCATCGTTCAAAAGAATACAGTAACAATTTAAGACCAATGCGTTTTTAGCGATAGAAACAACAACAAATAATAAATATTTTCTGAAAATGCATCAACTGATTGAATTTTAACCTACGTAACCTAATCCCTTTGGACCGAATTATCTCACACTGCTGGTCTTGGTTGGATCAAGAGCACTACCAACAACCCAATAGCCAACCGATCTGATCCATCCCCTCCCCCTTGACATAAGCTAAATGACTGTCCGGTAGGGTAAGACTGTGACGTGTGGCATTAAAAATAGAACCCTACGCCAACATGTTCGCCAAAAATGTAGATTAACTAGTGACCAGAACCTTCCTGCGTTGGTGCCTGAGACAAGCCAAAATGTTCATGCATGACACGCTCGCAGCAATTGCTCTGTCACACCTAAAAAGAGTTGAATTGAAGGAAGCAAAAAGGAAAAACATTACACGTAGCTTACCTTCGGCGTGACCCGCGTGTGTGTGTGATTAAGTTTCCCAGGGTCAACGTCAAGTTCAGAACACGGTTCCGCTGCCAGTCAATCTGGTGCCGATAATGTGCCGTATGTGGGTTTTTGAACTTTTCTCCAGAAAGGATATTCCTGCACCGTTTATCGGTATGGTTAAATCTTGCCTGTCGCTGCAGAAATGCATCCAGCGGCTTCGAACATGCAACCCAAGGGCAAGGGCACCTAGTTCCGGTTACTGGTTTTCTACACAGCACACCAGTGCACTCCCGGTTGGTTGAGGGTCAAGTTCAAGGCCCTACGGTTGAAGACTGTTGTCGTTACATTAAATGATGGTAAAACATAAATAACCGTTTGCTAGAACCTTTCCTCGGCCGCACGTCTAATTTCACCACTGTCGAATGTACAAGCACAAAACCAACCGGAGGGCAAAGAACCGTAAACAGTGGTACGAAACAAAGCAACACAGCCGTTTGCAGGTGTTTCGTTGAGCGACAACACGGCCTCCAACCCCCTTTCCTTAGCGAACTTTACGTAGTAAGCGGAGAGTGCACCAAAAGGATTACGAATCCCGCGAAATGCCGCATTGAACTGACTTTCATGCCGACGGCGAGCAACGGACTTTGAGAAGGGGATGCACAACGATGCACACAGTGTCGTGCGATACTCACCGGCCACCGGTAGACCCGAACCGTTCGTCGGCTTTTCCACCCAGCCGTCCTTGCCGGGAAATGAGAGTTCCACGCTTATACTGTCAACAACACTACGCGGCGCCTGTGAGTGACCCAATGAGTGGCACCGAAACCATCGCCAATTCTGGCGGTAAATGGCGGTGGCGCGATGGTGTGTGGTTAATTTTTCACGCGAAATTTTCCGAAACTTGTACACCCGAAACGTTGGCGAGAGAAAATGCTGTTAACACATTTACCGTTCGCGTGGTTTCCGTTGCCGTGCGCTCGGCGATGGTTGCTGAGCGTTTCTGGGACAACGCGAAGATGTAAACATTTCCCCACGGGAGACATGCATACTTTTGAGCGTGCAAAACCCGCACATACTACACGTGCTCAATCGGGTGTCGTGGTTGTGTCTCCTTTTGTCTCGGTGGTGTCTTTCTAACCCGTCGTGGTGCAGTGTCACCGTGATCAGAATCGGACTAGCAATTGCAAGGTCAATGAATCAGCTCAGGTGGTGAAGGGAATACTTTCGCGGTGCGCTAACTTTATTGGCGGAGTTAACGATTGAATAATAATCGACGGTTTAGGGTCGTATTGGGTTCAGTGAGCTGTTAAAATTTATTTTTAATCGTTTCGTTGGCAAATTGATCAGGTTTGCAGCTTTGATCGGGAGGTGGGAGATGAAAATTTATTTAAAACTAATTACACTAAGTGGAAATAGGTATGAATTGTTGTTTTTGATTCAATTTAGCAGACAATTGTAATTTTTCTGTTTAAATGAAGCTCAAATTTCGTTTCACAAGAAACATAAAATAAAATTGTCAATTTGAATTATCCCGCCAAACCAACTGATTTTGAAAGTTTGAAATATTTCACACTCCGTTCGGTGAAACGGTAAAACCGGTACAATTAACCGGTTCGTGTCTACTTTCCTCCTTGCTGTCAAAATGCACCATGAAATGATTCATACACATAAACAAAAGCCGCAAGCGAGGCAAGAAGCATCAATTTCTTCTTCTATTTCTAGTGTTTTTCTTATAAAAAGTGTTTAGTAAACTGTAAATCATGGCACACATTCCGGCGGCAACGTTGGGCAACAAGAATAAGAAGCACTTTCTCGGTGTTCCAGCACCACTCGGCTACGTAGCCGGTGTTGGTCGAGGGTGAGTAATCGCAGTACAGTCATCAGCCGCTTGTTGTGATTGCATGATATTGTTAATAATCGACCGTGTATTTTTTCTCACTTCTAGTGCTACTGGATTCACTACCCGTTCGGATATTGGTCCTGCTCGTGATGCGAATGACGTATCGTAAGTATTACAGCATTTGTATCTCTTTTTACTCCAATAGTCTATGTCCCTTCCCAATGCTAATCTCGTTGAATTATGTTATGCTTACAGTGATGACCGACATGCACCACCGGCAGCCAAGCGCAAAAAGAAGGAGGAAGAGGAGGAAGATGATGAGGATTTGAACGATTCCAACTACGACGAGTTCAGCGGTTACAGTGGTTCTCTATTCTCGAAGGATCCGTACGACAAGGATGATGCGGAAGCGGATGCCATCTACGAGAGCATCGACAAGCGGATGGACGAAAAGCGCAAAGAGTATCGTGAAAAGCGGCTAAAGGAAGATCTGGAACGGTACCGACAGGAGCGGCCCAAAATTCAGCAACAGTTTTCCGACCTGAAACGTAACCTGATTGCCGTATCGGAGGATGAGTGGGCTAACCTGCCCGAGGTGGGTGACAGCCGTAACAAGAAGCAGCGTAATCCGCGGGCGGAAAAATTCACCCCACTGCCGGACAGTGTGTTGTCGCGCAATTTGGGCGGCGATTCGACGACCGCGATCGATGGGCGGTCTGGGCTCGCATCCATGATACCGGGTGTGGCAACACCCGGCATGTTGACACCGAGCGGGGATCTTGATTTGCGCAAAATCGGGCAGGCAAGAAATACGCTCATGAACGTAAAACTATCCCAGGTGTCGGATTCCGTGGCAGGACAAACGGTTGTCGATCCTAAAGGCTATCTGACAGATCTGCAGAGCATGATACCTACGTACGGTGGGGACATTAACGACATAAAGAAAGCGCGCATGCTGCTAAAGAGTGTGCGCGAGACAAACCCGTACCATCCACCTGCCTGGATCGCTTCGGCTCGATTGGAGGAGGTTACCGGAAAGTTACAGATGGCACGTAATCTTATTATGCGTGGCTGCGAGCAGAACCCACAGAGCGAGGATCTGTGGCTGGAGGCGGCTCGACTGCAACCGCCAGACACGGCGAAGGGTGTGATTGCACAGGCTGCCCGTCGCATACCGACCTCGGTACGCATCTGGATCAAGGCAGCGGACCTGGAGACGGAACCGAAAGCAAAGCGACGCGTTTTCCGCAAAGCGCTCGAACACATTCCCAACTCGGTGCGGCTGTGGAAGGCGGCAGTCGAGATGGAGAACCCGGAGGACGCAAAGATTTTGCTGTCCCGTGCAGTGGAATGTTGCGGCACGAGTGTGGAGCTGTGGCTAGCACTTGCCCGGTTGGAAACGTACGAAAACGCGCGCAAGGTGTTGAATAAGGCGCGTGAGAAAATTCCCACCGATCGGCAGATTTGGACGACGGCAGCGAAGCTGGAGGAAGCGAACGGTAACATACACATGGTGGAGAAAATTATTGATCGTGCGCTTTCGTCACTAAGTGCAAACGGGGTGGAAATAAACCGCGACCAATGGCTGCAGGAAGCGATCGAGGCAGAAAAGTCGGGCGCTATCAAGTGCTGCCAGGCGATCGTGCGTGCTGTCATAGCGACCGGCATTGACGAGGAGGATCGCAAGCAAACGTGGATCGATGACGCTGAGAACTGCGCCAAGGAGGGTGCGTACGAGTGTGCCCGTGCCGTGTATGGCTTCGCACTGTCCGAGTTCCCGTCGAAGAAGAGTATCTGGTTGAGGGCGGCCTACTTCGAGAAGAATCACGGTACGCGCGAAAGCCTGGAAACGCTGCTGCAGAAAGCCGTTGCACACTGTCCACAGTCGGAGGTGCTCTGGTTGATGGGCGCCAAATCAAAATGGTTGGCCGGAGATGTACCAGCGGCACGTGGGATTTTATCGCTCGCATTCCAGGCCAATCCCAACTCCGAGGACATTTGGTTGGCTGCCGTTAAGCTGGAGTCGGAAAATGCGGAATACGAACGCGCACGGCGATTGCTGGCGAAGGCACGCGCTTCCGCACCGACACCGCGCGTGATGATGAAATCGGCCAAACTCGAGTGGGCTCTCAACAATCTGGACGAAGCTCTCAGCCTGCTGGACGATGCGGTGAAGGTTTTCCCCGAGTATGCCAAGCTGTGGATGATGAAGGGCCAGATCGAGGAGCAGAAGGATATGCTCGAGCAGGCGGCCGAATCTTATAATGGTGGGTTGAAACGATGCCCTAACTCGATACCGCTGTGGCTGTTGCTGGCGGCCCTGGAGGAAAAGCGTAATCTGCTTACCAAAGCTCGTTCGGTGCTGGAACGTGGCCGGTTGAAGAATCCGAAAAACGCACTGCTGTGGTTGGCTGCGATACGTATCGAAATACGGGCCGGCATGAAGGATATGGCAAACACGCTGATGGCACGCGCACTGCAGGATTGTCCGAATGCGGGCGAACTGTGGGCGGAATCAATCTTTCTCGAGGCGAGACCGCAAAGAAAAACGAAATCGGTATGTAGCTCTAAAGGGACGCAAACATGGGCATAGGTTGCAGTGGGAAAAAGCTAATACGGTTCATTAAAACTGACCCTTTTTTCTTCGTTCTCTCTCTCATTTTTATCCTCTGTTTGTTTAGGTGGACGCACTGAAAAAATGTGAACACGACCCGCACGTTCTGCTGGCCGTATCGAAGCTATTCTGGAGTGAGCGGAAGTTACAAAAATGTCGCGACTGGTTCAACCGGACGGTAAGTAACTCGAAACAATCGCAAACCACAGCAAAATCCCTTTTCTTTAGCCCCCCCAATCTAATCGCTCGTTTTTTTTGTCTTCTTTTTAACTTTCCCCTCAAATAGATAAAAATTGATCCCGATTTCGGTGACGCGTGGGCTTACTTTTACAAGTTTGAGCAACAGCACGGGACGGAGCAGCAGCAACACGAACTGATCGAACGGTGCAACGCAGCCGAACCGAAGCACGGCGAGGAGTGGTGCAAGGTTAGCAAAGACATTGCCAACTGGTGCTTCAAAACGGAGGAGGTACTGAAGGCGGTGGTTCGTAATCTACCCACACCGATCTAGACCCGACACAGTCTACGTTTGACTCTTTGACACAATTATTTAAGCTCTTCATCTCTTGTGTCCGAAAGGACTAAATGCAACACAAGCGTTTACAATCCACTATTCACTGGATGTTTGGAAAAAAAGACAAAGAATCAGTTATAATATTTATAAAATGCTTCCTTTTTTGAGTTTAAAGCAAATATCACACGTAAATTTACAGCAAAATCAAATTAATTAACACCCACTCAACAAACCGAATTGGCCTAGTAAGCCTGTATGAGGCCGGCAAGACCACATAGGTCGCTTACGCCAAGTAAGAAGAGAAGAAGACCAAAAGGACCGAAAAACTTACAAACAGAAGAAAGCGTAACATTTTCATAGACTCGTCAAACCATCATTATTACACCGACCGGCTTGATCCCTGGTTTGACTTTCCAATTAACCCGTCTCGTGACGAATTATCCGGGTCTTCACACACATTAAGCGTAGCTGGTACTGGTCAGTGTGGGTCGCCGCAGTGAAAGTTTTCCTACCGAAATAAATAGTTCCGTCAGGGGTTGTCGAGACGAGGGTGGGCTAGTGGTGCATATTCTGGCTGTCAGCTTTTCGACATGCTGCTTTGGTAAAAGCGAAAATTAATCATCCTTTCAACTCGTTCCTCTCCCAGCGTGCACATCCAAGGTCGACGCATTTCCCCTTCGAATTTCAGCATCGAACTAGAACTGATAGTAAGCTCGTGGTAGAGTCAGGTTGAATTTTAGTGACAGGCTAGAAAATGACTTTCTCTGCCGTTGACTGCATTGACATCATTTGCAGTCAGTTTTATTAATTGATGTTTCGATTGTAATTCGCTAAAGTTTTATTTCGCGTAGTAGTGATTTGATACTCATTTCGATAGCATAGAAACTGGAAAAGCAATGAATGTTAAAGGAATAACATCATACATATTACTGTTCCCAAAAAGCGTAATCATCGTTATCCTGCTGTGAAGATGCATTTTCCCCAACCCCCATTCGCCCGTGTAACTTCTTGCTAAAGAAACAGCAATACAACAGCACGAGCGAAAAAAAAACTTTTTCCCACCACGTCTGCAAAGGCGAATGATTGTTATGCAGTCACTGCCACTTATTTACTTGAGCAGTCGATTCGTTGGTACTTCTTTCAATCATCGCAACGAACGTCGTCCCTCATCCCATCGGTTACCAGTAAAATTCTGCAACATTGCAACTTGAAGAAAATCGAGCATACGCGCGAACCACTGGAGCCATGTAAACACAACCTTTCGTTCAAACCCTGCTGCAGTTACAACCATCCTTTACACAGCCATTTTTACATTGTTCTCGTATCGAGCGTTTTACATCGAGCAACGCTTTTCTTAGTTTTTCTTTTTCTTTTTTTCAACACAACAAATCCCTATCCCTATCCCTATGGTAAAGTATAATGGGAAGTAGCGACGGTTTTTGCTCAACTTTTAGCGCTACACGCTGTTGTAATCATTATTATTTCTTTGTAGCAACTTATTGTTTGCATTATGGCAAACAACAACTGTTTTTTTTTAGGATGAGTGATTTTTTTTTTTGAAGCTCACGACCAGAGGTCGTAACCGTTACAAATACTTTTTTTGATTTGCTTCAACACTAAATAAATGCTAGCCGCATTTAATGGCTTAAGCAGGCTTTGACCGACTATGATTGCTGAGCCAAAAAGATAAAAACTTGCCTCACATCTACCACTATCAATCCCACCTTAGCATGTAGCTGAAACAATCCACTACAACAAACAATTGTTCGAGATACTAAACATTTGAAAAAAAGGAAGAACAAACCTGATATAATAAAGCAAAAACACTGGTTGCAATACAGCGCGTGGCTGCGTTGTCTGAACTAGCGCTAATATTTGTTCCGTCCTCCGGATGTTTCAATATTTATATTAGCAGCAAACAAAATTGTACTAAAAACATGCGATTGGCTCTCACAAGCAGCAGGCCAAACATCCGTCTTGTGTAAGTGTTTTTCAAATTTTTATCTCTCATCTCTTTCTCCCATAGAGGTTTGTTGGGTCACTTGGAGAAGCTAAATAATTTCCCTGCTTGGTTGCTGTTGTTTGTTTACACTCTCCTCGGTTGTTCCGGCTGAAATTGATCAGCGAACAAGATTAGAAAGTTTACAGATGATCCGGACGCGTAAATATTTGACTTATTTGATCCTATGCCTTCCCTCTATCCAGTAGATTAATTTAGCACCAGCCTGCTAGATAGTGGTTCTTGGCTGCTTGGCTGCTGTACGAAAGGGATGCCTTCAGTCAACGTTGAAAATTTAATATAATAGTAACACTTGAAAACGTATTACAGAAGCTTTTACGAAATATGAAACCAAAGTACTTTAAAGCAAATTTATTTTTAAGTTTACTTTTTTTTTGTTAAAAACTTCAAAAATGAGAGGTTTAATATATGTGCATAAATAATGTGTTTTTTGTCGTTTAATCAACTCGTTCTGTTAACTACATAAATCAATTGTGTATTTCACTATTTCTTCGGATACCATACTCATGCCTGCTTACAAACAAAACCAAAATCAGCTATCACACATTTTGAAAACATTTAACGAATCTCCATCCCTTGGCATACCACGTGTTTTGCATGTTTTATTTGAAACCCATATATATGCATATCAGTATCAGTATTGGAGTACACCAGCCCCCTGCCCTGTGCTCTCGTGTTCCGTAGGTTATACCGTGTTTTGATCGATTTTTTCATACCTTTTATTATACCACCCCGTTCCACCCTCAGTACCGGCGGCTCGATGTATTTCTTATCAAACAATGCCTTGCCATCTATCATTTAACGACTTTTCTTTTGCCATTTTTTTTAATCTACGCGTGACCAATTGAAATTCGTAGCAAAATGGCATACATTTGGCCCAACATTCATACACATCGAATGCAACACACACCACACATACACATAACTAACAGCGAACATTGATGGGTTTTTCTTTTCTCTTTTTCGTCGCTTTTTAGTGTAATATTTCACGTTTTGTATGCTTCGCTAGTACAAATCAACAAAGACAAATGGGATCAATGTGCTGTAAGCTAATAAATACCTTCTGCAAAATACCTTTTTGTTAGTTTTTTAAAACATCAATTTACAGAAGGAAAAGAAAATCGATTCCACTGTGGACAATAAACAAAAAACGAACAATTCCTACTCAAATAGTCCATCCTCCACAATTCGTACAACGAATTAAACTTGTGTAACACAAAAAGCCGCCAAGCAAAAGCACCAAAATCGATTTGCTTTTGAAAATATAATTACCCAGATGAAATTTTGCGCACGAACTGCCGGATTTTCCACTTCACAGGAACCAACGTTCAACGCACGGAGTGCGCCCTGGATGAAGGCAAGTAAATATATTGGCTGGTTTGTGTGCGTGCCATGCATTCCTTGCCGGGGGCCATCGCGCAAGGACATGGAAAGGATTGTAAAATTATTTCATTTTCTTTTAACGATTCTACGCTCATGGTTCATGTTCCTTTCCGTTTTTCTTACAGAATCAACCCGAAAAAAAGAACATTCCGCTAGATAGGTAGAAATGCGTAAAAACTTCGGTACAATTTCATTACGTTTAATCGAGTTCATTCCGTTTGCACGCAGAAAAGCGGGCTCACATCTCGCATACAGATACACCGATGATGCATTGTAGTAAAAGGGAGGATGGATTTAACCTATTTACCTTTCGCGTTATTTCACACCTTAATGCAATTTAAATTGCTCCTTATAAAATAATGCGTCTGAGGCACGCACGCCAATATAAATGGGAAAAAGGGGCAAGAACAGAAGGAAAATTTGGCCAAATTCCTGCGCATTCTATCTTTTGTGTGTATGGGTGAACATTTGCTGTTTTCCTACATTCCTATATTTTTGGTCCACTAGGATATTTGTTATGTGAGGGGATCGTGTTTTTGTTGTTGTTCTTTTTGAGGCATAACACTGACCACCGATGTACATGGGGAAGTTCGCGTCTAATGCTGTGACGAGAACTGTGCAGTGGATTTGGTGACACAAGGTACAAACAACGTGCATTTAAATACATGCAGAATACAGATCGACTACTTTGCCCGAGGGAGAGGAATGCTTGACGATTGTGAGGTGTTTTAGATGGGCAGTTTATTCGATTTTGTTTTCTTCTTCTTTTGTGAGGATAATATACTTGGTTTTCCTTTCTACTTTGCATCACTCTCCGCCCAACCATTGCTGTGCGCATTTTAATTGCCGAGCCTATGCTAAATCCTAGCTTTAATAAGCCCTCCCCCCTCTGTCCGGGCTTTTTGCGCGCATTTTATGTTTGTAATCGATGAGAAGGTGAGGTAAGAGTAATAATACGCTATCTTAACTTGTGCCTTGAGGTTTGTGCTGGGATTGAATAGGATTATTATTTTTATCATTCCTTTAGCCTTGTCCTTTCGTTCTATCCGCGAAACAACGATCACCTTTTACATTGCCAATCATCCGCGGATAATCCGATTATCTTACCGAGCAAGAGAGTGTATTGCAGCTCTCTTCCAGTATTTCGCTTTCTCGCTAAAGAAGGGGAACATCATTCTGTGTGTGCTTTTTGTCTGAGTCTGGTCTTAATTTCAATCTCTTACATAAACAGATGGATGGAAACATTCATTTACGTTAAAGGGAACGGGGAGGGACATGGTAAAGGTAGTTTAACAATTATTCCTGTTTATTATACACATACACAGTACAAGCGCATCACCGAGTTTTTTTTTCTTCTTTTCATTACAAAATACTTTTTTCGTCCTTTATGCAGTGCGGTTTGCGCTAATGGCGTGTCGTTAGAAGGACAAACTCTTTCTATCAGAACAGCTTTTGCCTACATTTAGGCGCTTTCATCATGCACGATACGCGGACGCAAAAATTTCCTCCAAAAAGATGTACAATTAGGCACACATTCGCCGCGCTGCACTATGTAACAAAACTTTGCCCGTCTGCCTATGCACCACCACTTACAGTTTATCAAATTGCTGCACTATTACAATTATTAGATTTGCTTAAACAAGGCCTGCCTGACCACTAAACTCTTACAAAACTGTATTCATTTTATGTTACCTTATTTGTTTGTTAGTAAATGTGTGTTTCCCTAATTGTTTTTGCTTGCTTTGCTTTTGCTGGATGGTTATTTGTAATATACCGTGTGTCTGACCTGCCTTGTTCCATGAGCGGACAATTTGAAAGTTCCGACTTTTTTGTCTTTTTTTGTGTGTCTGAGTTGTGAGTTACGGGGGACATGTTTTCAGCACATTTGCACAAAGGAGAGGATTTTTCATCGCGCACCAAAACAGGAAAAATAATGGCTAAAACTGATTGCAATTGAATTAATGTCAATTATCATTATCACTGTGAGGAACGAGAGGGATAGACCCTACCCGTCCGCCGACCCCCCTCCCCCAGTGTGTGTGCGTTGCTTCCGCTCTAATTTTTCGTTGTACAATAGGGTTCGGATATATTTTGCTTCATTCGCTGTAGCCCCAGCCATCGACTTGCGAACACAACGTCACGAAGAAACGAACTTCCTTCAATCCTTCTCACGCAACACCAGTCGGGTTGGCAGAGTCTGGCGACTGCCGCAGACCGGTGAAGGAAAAGCTTATTTCTCTAATCGGGCACCATTTTTCTTTTGTTTGCAGTTTCTTTCTTTTTGCTGTCCCCAAGCGTCGACCTGAATTATATCATTTTTTCGTCTTTCTTTCGTTTTTAATCATCTCTTTGCTTGCTCAGCCCAAACCAAACAGAATGTTGTATGTATGTATGTATGTATGTATGTATGTATGTATGTATGTATGTGTGTGTGAGTGTGTGTGTGCGTAGGAGTAGAAAAAAGAAAGGTAAAACGAGAGCAATTAGTGATAAGAAGAGCTGGATAGGAATCGCTCTAACAATTGAGAGCATTATATTGCGCACGTTCGCGCTTTGAGGAAAAAAGTTTTTCCTCCAAACGATCCATTGTCCTGACGAGGCGCCATGGTTGACAAATTGGAGCACACGTGTGTTTGTGTGTGGGATTGGAGGTGCAGTTTGTGATTTCTTTTGTACACACGCGAACAGCTGCAATGTTTTATCCCGCGGCTAATCCGTTCTTGACTTTCGTTCGCTCCATTCAACTTTACTCTTCTGTGTCCTCTGTTTAGTGTCCGTCGTGTGATGCTGCCATTTATGGGCCAGCGGAGTTTGCACTTGTTAATTAAAACCTTTCTCGGTGTGTCCCAGGAAAGGGGGGAACGCGAACAAATTATTTAGCAGTTTAGTTTTGCTTTTCGTTCTCTCGGTTACGGTGGTCTATATTTTCTCACTTCCTGCACCAGACAATCTGCTCTCTCCTAAAGCAAAAGTAGGAAACATTTCAAGCAATAAGAACCGAATCGATTATTTATGTTTTGTGCATCAACGGAGCGCACTTGCACAATTATGCACGCTGAAACTAAGCAGAACTACTCATGGCCAACCAGGCGCCTCCATCGTGCTCCGGATGCGCTCACGCCACGCTATCTAAGTAAACGAAAATACTGAACATACGAGCGACGCTACGGTTATAATAAAGTGTTCCATTTTCACTATTGGATCGCATTTCTCTCCACACTGCAATGTATGTGTTTTAACTGCACACCGGGAGGATCCGATCCTTCTCTGGCTTAACATCCCTCCATCTTCCCTTCTACTGCTACTACTACTCATCATCCAACGCAAAATCGAACGATATATCGGGCCACCGGCGTGAATCATGCTTTGCACCACCACCTCCACCACCAACACCACCTCCTCCACCTGCTTTCAATGCATACTGCTGTTGCTGCTGCTGCTGCTGCTGCTGGTGATTGTGGTGATGTAGCGGATCCGGCGCCGGCTCGTTCCACCTACCCTAATGCAGCCGATGGCCATCGTCGTGGCTCATGCACGTTTCCCAGCGTGAATGCTTTTCCGTCGTCAGGTGTGTTATCTGCACATGAATCGCCTGCACCTTCTCGTACTTCGGCGGAATGGAACAGAGCCGATAGCTGACCTCGTCACCGGGCAACGGTACGTACTCGCCCTCGATGCTGTCAAATTCAAACAAAGACACGGCCGGATTATTATAGAAAATATTCAGTTTTCGTAAATAAAGCACTCTTCCACTGTACCGTACACTAAACACCACAGATACTTACTCGGAAATGTGTACGAAGAGATCGTCACCGCCGGCATTCGGTGTGATGAAACCGTGACCTTTGCTTCTGCTGAACGACTTTACCTTGCCCTCCTCGATCGGGTTACGCATGGCACGATCGGAGCTGTAAAATAGAGCGGAAAGAAAAGGGGAAAACGTTCAAATTCAGTGTATTTTGTGAAGTGTGAACATTAAATTGAACGCCCAGTGTGGGGTAGGAGAAAATACACCAGAAAGACACGTTGAGAAAGGTGCGCCAAAAAATAAATAAAACGAAAGCACTTATACAAAACATAGTTGCTTCTTGTCGGGTGCCGTTCGGTTCAATATTGACATAGGGGAGGATAACACAATATTAGCTCTACAGCTAAAACGGATGGATTCCATTTTCGTCGTTTCCAATTGTGAGGTGAATGTTTTATTTTATTTTGAGAAAACCTGCACCAAAATACACCCCTTTCCGTATGAGAGCATCGCTTCTGAAAGGGAAAAGGTAGATCTACATATGAGCATATCGAAATGCTCCAAAGCATTTTCAAACGCTTTCGAACGCAAAACTTCGTTACGAGTGGAAAATGGTTGGTTGTGTGTTTTTTTTTTGTTTCGTTTAGAGAAGCTGCACTCAATTCTTGGGAAATGTTTGATTAGACTAAGCAGAAGCAAGGTAAATCAAATGCCACACCACACATGGGGGGGTGGTCTTTTGCAGGTTTGTCAACTTTTACTTCTGTGCATAGGAAAGTTGCAGTACCTCAACTCCTCACATTTCCTCTTGGCAGCAACCTTTTTCGAGTCCACAAGTTGAGTTCACTTTCCTTTGCTTGGTTTGCCCCCAAACATGTGATGGAAGGAGGTAGTGGGATTAAGTTTTCCTTCTGTTTTCACACTATTCCATGGCTTTTGCCAGTGCACCCTCAATACCAAAGGCTGAAGTGGGTCTTTGGACGCAATCTTGAACAGCAAACGCGAAAAGGCAAAGAGATGGAGTGTTTGTATACCAAAAACAATAATTACTTCTGAATAATGTGCCTTTTGCGATGATGGCACAATTTTTCGCTTCAAATAACCGGCACACAGGTTGATAATGAGTGCTTTAAGATGGGCGAATGTGCAAAAGCTCTTTCAAAATAGCTTAACATTCTATTCTCAGGACACTAGTTTAAGCATTACTTATCAAAGTGTCCCACAGCATTATTTACTCTGCATGAGATTTGAACCATAACCAGTCGGGTGTGTTTGCTACTAGTGTCTTTCGACATAATTTAAACCTTCATCAATCAGCATTTCATCCAACATCTGCTTTTCACACTTTCACACTTTTACACTTTCTTCAAATTGAAACAATTTCTTAAAATTGAGTTAACAAATAAGCGATATCAAATCGCAACAAATGAATGGATCAGCAAACAAGCTTAAGAGTATCAGATAACGGGAGGAAAACACACCATTGCTGAAAATGTTTCCATTTTGTTTCATTTCCTATTAGACGCATAAGAAGCCACAGAAATTTATTCTTCGTACGAAATGTTACCAAACCTGCAAAAAAAAAAAAAAAAGGTGTAACATGAATAACACCAGTACCATGGTGGCGATAAAAATATCTTGCCTCAAGTGATGCTCGTTCTGTGGTAAGAAAATGATACATTTTATGCAGCATCGTTCGATTTCCGGGAAGCAAGAAATTCTGTTTCTCAATGCAAACGGAGCGCATGTTTGTTGTTCTTATTAAACATAGATGACAGAGAAGCAGTAAATATCTGATAGCACACACACACAGTTGTCTAATTAGTATGATTTTCGTACACCAAAAAGAGGGAGTTGAGGTGAAGAGGGGGTACAAGAGAAGACGTACTTTCTCGGCTCCTATTTCGGGAACGTAAGCGAGAGGAAAGTTTTCCCTTCATTTCAGTGCTGGTAAATTATTGCTTTTTTCGTACAGCACAGCACATCCTTTTACACTTCCAACGCAAAGCTTGCGAAAAGTTAAGTGATACCAAGAAATGGCATTAGCAGTTTATAGTAAGAAAAAGCACGACCACATCACTCGCACATATGTATCAAAAACACATTCTTATCTCGAAGTTTGATACACAAATTCACCTTTTACCTTTCTTAACGATGATTGCTAGCCGGAAAGGGAATGACCATTAACAGATCCTCTGGGTGGGAAGGGTGGGTTGTGAGTATCGTGAAGAAAGTCAACCCACATACACAAACACACACACACACACACACACACACACACACACTTATGTAAGTTTTATGATAATTACGATGACATTTTGTTTTCCATTTCCTATCCCCCAACAGCAGGCAGAGCAAGTACGCAAGCAAGCATTTATCATAAACACAC
>KB676813.1:0-19078 GCA_000349165.1 Anopheles christyi | reverse complement strand
AGAGAGAGAGAGTGAGAGAGAGAGACATGGGCGAAATTATGAAGAAGCGAACGAGGGAAACGAAGCGAGGGAAAACTTAGGGGAAAATCGACAGCGGTTGCGGTGGCAGGTCGCAAGGAATGTGACGAGTGAAAGAGTAAATAAAGTATGCAATTATGATCTCCTTTTATCATGCTGTTTCAATCCTATTTTCCGCCTGTTGTACGATACCATTAGCATACTTTGATAATGCTGCTTGAGGGGGAGAGGACAGCGTAGAATGGTGACGGTAAGTTTAAGTGATTGTGTTGTGGGAAAATAGCTTTGATCATATTGGAAATTTTGCCAGACGATGCCAGTCCACCGCATGCGAATAGCGTGTTTTTTAAAACTTCTTTTTATTTTTGAGGCTTCGGTTAATATTCGTGTATACTTGAGCGGAGAAAATCGAGCAATACTTCCGAACGCTCGATGTTTGTTATATCGCCTGCTCATCTCTTGGTGATTCGCACGGTAGGGGAATGTATGCAGTTTTGTTTTGATTCCCTTCGTTCGTACCTTCCAGCAGGATTCGTCATATAATTACATTATTTCCCCTCTCGTGTTTCGTATCGGTAAGCTCTCCTTATTTATATGAAATCCTTAGTCGTGTCGTCCTTTACACGCACACACCAATACAATGTTTCACTCTCACATAGCGCAAAAGAATGCTCGACTGTGGCAGCCATAAGCATGCACATAAACACAGTGATATTCATTCAATTACAATTATCGTAATGGCGCCAGATCGTCCTTTAGTGGTTGTGCCGTAATCGAGAAAAGTGGCTATTGTACGGGAAGCCGGGTAGGGTCGAAGACAGTTTTCCAGGATGGGAGTGAGAGCCCTTCGTTAAAGAAAATCGGCGAGCACGAGTGACTATATGTGAGAGTGAACGGTGTGTTGGAGAGAATTATGCTCTGTTTTGGTTTTTTCCACCCGTAGCATCACGAGATATACACTCTGTGCTCAATTTTCTGTATCGGAGATGCTTGGTAAGCCAAAATGATTTGGGCTAGCGGTAACATTTGTGTTGATAGTCTCAGGCCGTAAGGATGTGTTTCTGGAAGCACTCTGTTCATCGTAGTAGTGCCGTGAAAAAAGGGTTTCGGTGGTTGATAAAATAACAACGTTTTGTCGGTAGCGCGTGTCCTAGTTAATTATAAACTTCTTGATTGGCAAGTGTAAGTGATCAATTCTAGCGATATAGCAGGGTGAAATCTGTATTGCTTATTTTTTGTGTTTTAATATTAGTATGAGATATTGTGACGGGTATTTGAAATATGTAAGACTTTGCGAGGTATTTTATAAAGCAAATAAGTGTCGTATTTTATTGTGGGTGTGCTAAATAATGCACTGCAAAGTGCAAAGTGCTTCAGCTATGCTTGCTTGCTAGCTTCAGCTAGCTTCGGTTGTGGTTGCTAAAATTATAGTGGTCAATCAATGAGTAAAGCAGGTTTATATAAAAAAATTTGCAGTTATTACCCATTCGAATAAAATATTGTATACACCATTTTCTTATTTTCTTCTATAAAATGATATATTGCTGTTGAAATGCTTTAATTGTCATTCTTAGTTCAGTACAGTCCTCTCTAGATGCCCTGTTCTATTCCTGTCCGAAATATTGCTGGTCAAATTTGAAAGAAGTGACATTTAAAAATGAAATGGTTTTCTACGTTAAACTAGCTAATATAAATAGCATTACGAAGCATCACGGTGGCAACAGTGAATGAAAAGTATTATAATAAAAGTGATTACTACCTATTAAAAGATATTAGGCATTTTGTGAGGATCATAAACATAAAAACGAATGAAAAGTTAATGGAATCAGGTTTTCTTATTTCATGTGTGAAAATGTGTGGCAATTTATGATTTCAACAACAAAAAAGCACATATAAAGGTTCAAATGGTAGTACACAACAAAAGTTCAATTTATCCTCCAAATTGCCAACATTGAGGAGAATAACCAATTGTGGTAAGTGCATGTTTCAATTTCGTAATATAGAAGTAATTTAATTTAAAATGCTACAAAAATTATAAAGACACGGTTTACACCAGTAGCTTTAGCAGAATTTCATCACAGCTCCCCTTTGATTGTTCATTTTGTCTATTAAAATTGTATCTAACAATGGATGGACGTAGACGGAGGAAGGCGTATGGAAAACTGAACCAATAGGTGCGTTAAAGAATGAGAGGATATCCTTTTTACAGAATGGCAGTTGTGTGTTACATAGTACGAAGTAGGAAAACAGAATAAATGGGCTCAACTGTCCTCACACAATTCAAGTGTGTGGGGGAATGTGTGGTACTGAATTGAAATGAAATGATGTGTTGATGGGATTTTTTTTTTCATTTCATCAACCCCAGTGTTAAAACATGATGATCGAATTGAATAACGCGAAACTGTTGGTTTATTGTTTCTTCTTCTTTGGTTGCCCGCTAACGGTTTATTGACCAGAAAGAGATCAAATAGTAAAGCATGTTTAACGAAAAGATTATGATATGGATCATGATTATCTTTAAAATATCGAATATTTTAAAGTTTTAGGAGCAGTTTCGTATGAAAAGCAAGTACCCAAAAACGTTTATTCATATTTTTATGTTTTTAGTAGCGTGCTTTTGTTTTTTTTTTATGTAAACAGACATTAAATTATGTTTTCAGAATTCTTCCAAAGTCTGTTTTTCAATGTATTTTTCGTTTTTGGTTGTCATTGTCGATTTTATCTAGCAGTCTAAATTTAAAAGGTAAAACATTCTGTTTAATCATAAAAGTAAGTTCAACAAAAGCTAGTACACACACAAACACAATTGTGGAGTTTTATGGAATAATTAAATATCCATTTATTATTGATGTAAAACTATTTTGATGTTTCCTTTTTTCGGTAACAATGAATATTTATGAAAAATGTACTGATATAAATAACCTAAAAGCTTCCTAATTAATGGAATTCCAGAATGTGTGGAACGTTATCTATGGGTTTCATGTGTTTGTTGTACATTTTTACTTCTTGCAAATCAACCGAAGTAATGACAAAAGTATTTGAGATCAGATTGTTTGTGTGTGTTTAGAAGGCAAAAAATACTGATTGATTGACATTGTTATCGACCAGATTGAAGTGGGTAAAAAATCTCATTCTAAACATAACAGAACCTGGTGAGGCAGTTTGCGTAGAATATTGTTTTGCCATCTATAAGTCCATGATATATAGAAGTAATATGATTTTGTGAGATTTATACTTGGAAAACTTAAAATCAATTAGCACAATATTTCAACGAATTTATCAAACATTTATTGAAAAGAAACAAGAAAAAAACAAACACAATTGTATACTTCGAAGTATGTAAGATTATTATCGTACCGTGTTGTTAATATTTCCGAACCACGTGCCACTGAACGTTGAGCTCAAGGATTCGTTTTCTTTGGAGGGTAAAATTATACTCTAGTGCGGACAAGGGTAAATGTGCTCAGTCTTTCTTTACTTTTCCCATTTCCGGTCTCCTTTTCTGAGTCGCGATACGGTACAAAGCATCAGCAACAAATGCTGCCGTGAAAGAGTAATGTTTTTTTTTCGGGGAGCGGTACTTTTTGCAATCACTTGATTGCCATTTTCCGAAAAAGGCTCTCTCAGATTGGCTCGCGATCCTTGCAAAGTAAGCGAAAGAGAGTAAACAAGGGGTAAAAGGGAAGAAGGAAATGGAATGATGGACGTATAAGTTTAATGGAATGTGTAGGTGTTGGATCTGGCTTACCGAACTACAATGAGTTGCATTCGAAAGGGAAGCTCCCGTGAGAGTTGGAAGATATTGCTTCGAGCATGTACAAGCTCTCTATAAAATAAGATAGATTGACAAAAAGTAGGGAGAAACCACTCAAACGACAGTGTTACAAAACAATCGTGGGATTGATTTCCAAACAAAAGAATGAAATCACTGAGATGTGAAAAAATGCTTACAAGCTATTGTAATTTTGTTTATTAAATTCGACGTAGACCGAATGAAGTTATGTTTATTATTTACTTTTATTTTGTTATTTGTATACTATCTTTTTGTTGAAAGTATCTCCACCACTGTAGGAAAGTGTATCAAAATTGCATAAACGATATTTTTGACCAACGACATCAGGCGGGTAGGTTCGATTCCCATCCGGACACTAAAACATATTATGCATCATTTTTCAGAAACTAATTCGTTTGGTGCATTGTCTAATGTTATGACGGAACCATTAATCAAGCTCATGGACATTTGCACTCTGACGGAATGATAAAGTATTATGACTTTATATCAAACGGTTTGATGTAGTGCAGCAAAAAATGATTTTACTGTTAATTGGTCATACACTGCATAGCAGTGTGAGTTACGCATGTGTGTAAATAAGTGTACAGATATATAGCTACGTAGATTGTTATAGGGCAATTTTCAACCGAGCCTGACACCCCGTAGCAATGGCAGACTATTCGACTGATTGATAAAATGAAGTCTAGAAAGCCTTCTTATATTTGTTTCAATAGACCATCCACAGTCCTCGTACTCTTGCAGCAAATAAACACTCGCCCATCTCAGTCGTCATATTGAAGGTTGTAGAACCCAAAAAAACAAAATGAGATACAGTCCTCGTGTGGTGTCTACTCACATATAATGAATATGCAAACTTAATAGCAAGCAGTTGGTGAAAAAAAAAGGAAAGGTGTCTACGTCAGCCTTGCTTCTTCTTCTCCAAAATGGTAATGTTTAGTGGTAATGAAGCACACTAAGTATCTAACTAACTGGCAAACTAACTTCCTTAAAACAAGAATAAAATGTATATGAATGCATTAAAGACCACTATTCCCCTAATAACATTTTTTGGCCCCTTTCTGCCTTCGGTTTTCTGTCATAATTTCGTTGCGGCACTTCGCATAATGGGTAATTGCTTTCAGCTGGAGAGTTGGTATTTTTCAAATAAATCTACGCAGCAGCAAAAACCAAGCAATATAGTTTGCAATACCGCTAAAAATATATTGCAGATTTTGGTTAAATTTTATTTTATAAACTAACTAACTACTACTAAACTAACAAAAATCCTGTTTCCAATCCTACTCCATTTGTCTGTCTTTGTGCTATATGTTGTAAATCGCTTGTTTGCACGCGGGAATAATTGTTAAAACGTATGAACGGATGAATGAATGAGTGTGTATGCGTATGGTTGTTGGCTCAGCTAAAGCCTGTGACAGAAGGTCTTTGTAGGGACGAGAGCCCTGCAAAGATAAAAAAGGGTTCCAGCAAACCAATCGACAAAACGGTGGACGGCCTTGGAGGCACATGATCACGACCCCTCCAATGTCCATTTGACTATACGGCACGGACTGGACCGCATACCTGGCACTAGGTGCCCTGTAATGGATGGCTGAGTAGCCGATGATTAAGACCCCTGTAACATCTATTGGACAACACAATACGGAACACTAAGGAACTAAATGGCCGAGTACACCCGGGATAAGGTGCCTTACCTAAACCTGGGGAAGGAAATGTCCCCCGAACTTTACGAATTGCAGCAAATCCATCGTTTTGAATGGACCGATTTATAAATATTAATCTAATTTTAAACAATACGGCCTATCATGGCTGTTCTTCCTGAATAAAAAAAAAAATCCGAAAAGTGATGTGTTTGTACACTTGGCTTAAAGCGCAGGGAAATATTTCCATTAAATTTCCGTGTCCGTATACTAATGTGTCAATTTTAAATGAAGCTTCAATTTACAATTTGCATACTTGCTTGAATTGAAGCAGCATGAAATTTGTATAATTTTTTGTGTGACCTTATATTGGATGTAGGGAATATGAAGAGTGCAGAGTAGAAAATGTGTTAGTAAACTGAATTACCTACCAGTTTCCACGAACACTCAGCGCAATGTAGTATCTGTACAGGATGATCAGTACTGTGCCGAAGAATTTCGCTCAAAACACACTCACACATAAAACCCTCCACACTTCACACTTCATGAGCGTCACCTACCAATTCACAATCCAGTTACTTACGTACCAATATTCATGGCATTGTCCATACAATCTACTCAGAAGGATATAACCGTATCGGATTCGTTTTTTATCGTACTTTTCTCGAGCTAGCCTAAAATGCTTTCCAGCGGCAGTTTTGCCGGTTCGGTCCGGCAGTGTGGGACAGAACTGTAAGCGTCTTATGTATGGATGGCTGGATTTGCTAGCACCACGTGTCCACTGGTTGACTAGAAAGTATTGCAGAGAAAAACGAAAGGGTAAGGGTACACACATTGTCTATTAGAAGCACCAAATTGCGGAAGATGCGGAAGAGAAGCAGAAGGGTGAACGAAATCAATTTAATATTTTTCCATTTTCAATTTTCTGTATGTGTCCACCTACTCTGTTCAACTCTGCCGACTAGTGCTTCGTTCCTTACGTTTTTGCATTCCTTTGTTATTTGGGAAACACATCACAGAGAAGGTCCCAAAAATCTGCATCACTGTACCCCTTGCTGAGTATTTTATTTTTTATTCTCAAACTGTATTGCAACAGACGACAGAATCATCCTGCAACAGCAAAACCAATTTTATAGATTTTCGAAAATGTTTGCTTGCGTGAATTCCTACGCGACTGCAAAAATCAAAATACAACATGCACTTCTTAATAACTCACATATACGTAGCACTAAGACTAATATTTGTTTCTGTTATTTAAAGGTGAGGTTAAATAATAATGGTAAAATCGTTAAGCGAAGTAGTAAAGTGCCATTGGATGTTGTTTCAAACTATTATTATATTGCGTATTCTCCTATCCAGATATAAATGAGACACCTAAAAAAAAGAGCAGCACTATAACAATAATTGACTTCTATTCATTAAAATTAAAATCAAGCCAATTGTTCAGGTTTCAGGATATCAACCAAACACTCCTTTCAAACACATTTTTTCCGAAAAAAAGGATTTGCCACACGTTAGCAACGAAAATTAGCTACAAAACATTAAAAAAGCTTTTATCTTACTAAAAGGAATAACTAATTCTTCTCATGGGATCCAATTAAATATGAAACAATCGTTCATGACCTCTTTCTCAAAGATGCGTTTTTTGAAAGTAAACTGAATTGCAACAATCAATCCTTTATCACTATTAACAGAATCCACAGACCTGGACCAGTGTCTGAACGGTCTACAAAGCTCATTGCTATCGAGAGTTTAGAAGGGTTTATTGAGATAAGTATAGCTTGAAGTTTTCCTCCACTCACTTCCGGTATTCGTCGCTCATAATCGTGATAATGATAGGATATGGCGTTAAAACATGCTGAAAACTGCACAAAATATCATCACACCCCAATCCAAAAATGTCGGTTTGCTCGACGTTGTAGTCCGTTCACGACTTTCGTTGGCCAACCAGATGGGGAGGAAAAATCTACAGGGCGATATGAAACTTTTAAATAGAAAGAAAACATCATTAAAGAATTTATTCAGCCCTCGTTAGGGAAGTTTAAATTCAAAACTTATTATAATTTAATGGCGCCAAATCAGAGCAGCATTATTATCTTTTTTGTGATTTTTCCGGCTTTCTTTTGCTCCTGTGTTCGTTGGGTGTACGGTAGAGGTATACAGTACTTGTGAAATGTCAATATGTGTTTATACTGGTACGTGTGCACAATTTATTGGATGAAATTTCTTAAAGAAATTAATTTTCATTGTTCAAAATTTCTTGACTTTCGTGTTTGATTGAGTGGTTTGATTTATACAAAAAAATAGTTTAAAACTGGTAACCCTTGCAGGCCCTACTTGTACCTCTAACTAGTATACTATTTCGGACAAAGAAAAAAAGAAATGGTGTAGAAAAATTGTTGTACTTATATGCTGTTATTATAAATTACATATTGCTTAATAATGCTATCTATATATAGAGAAGAGTCCATATTTGTATGCTTAAATTAGTCCATATTAATATTATATTGTCCTAGAACGTTTTCCTATGACGCTTTAAAGGCAACCCTTCTTGCATAGTATAAGCACAACTTTGAGCGTATATAAAATAAAGAGGGCTTATGTTGATTTAACATGCGCATTTTTTACAATTTTATCGGATTTTTACCGTTTCAAAATGTATAATTGGTGAACTTTTTATTAGAAAACGAAAAAAAAAACTGTTAATTTCTATCCATATTACTGCTTGCTATTTTCTAATTTTTGTTACTGTCGTGTTTGTCTCTTGCGTTTGGAAAACAGACTTTCCATGTACCCATACCACCAGCTCCGATCGAAGGCTTTTATCCTTTGAATGTTAACTCTATTTCTACCGCCCTATTGCCACCCATGTCCACGTTTCATTTTGAGCGCTTTTCATTTTTTAATGGTTTTCTTCCGTATATCGCGTAACGCCGGTGTAACTGCAGCTCCGTCCGAGGAAGGGGCCGTGTGAGATTCGGTCGATGTGTGAGTGCTGAGTTGTTGCGCTTTGCAGATACGAACTGGATATTCGGAGAACATTAAAATGCTCTTTGAAACATTTATATCGACTACAAGCAAAACCCATTCGCATTTAAAAGCATTTTCGCCATACGTTTCGATGTGCGAGCCCGTTGAGAATATCATGGCTGCATTTTCTATGTCATGATGCATGGTCAGAAATCTTCCTTGCGACAACACACCTACTGGAGACATTACCTTCTTTCCCATCGCTTTTAATTTTGTTATGCTTATCGTTTCCTTCTTCATAGAATACTATAAGATACTTTTATTAGACTGTAAGTCAGAACGGAAATATTACAAATAATACGCTAGATCAATGTATACAAAGAGCATGTGTTTTACATTCAGTTTTCTTAAACATATGCATAATAAAAGAAGCCATTGTTATATTTAATTATTTGTGTTACTGTAATTCATTTGTAAGCTTTACAATTTTGTTGACCCTAAGGATGTCTTTGCCTTCATGAATTTTGATGCTGAGAAATTTTATTTATGACTTCACTTTAATTTGTATTTTGTTTGAAACACCGTTTTCGATTGTTTTGAGTCCTAGATAAATATCGTTTTCCTAAAATGTTATGCATCATAATAGAAAAGAAGAAGAAAAATATAATATGGAAAAATACAATTTGGAAATTAAGACGAAAAAGAAGCAGCAATACAGATTAGTTAAGGTTATGCATGAAATTAAAATAAACATCACTTTAATTTTTCATTAAAAATATTTGAGTTGTTTAGTGCCTAGTGCTATGCTATTTTATATCCACTTTCTTTTACCCAACTCTGCCCTGCATTACTTTTATATTTGTCTTTCTATCCCGCTCTCTATTAAATGCGCGTGCGTTTAATGTAACTTTGTAATGTCCAAAGAGGTTCAGTTTCGCTTGCTTTTTGTTCTCTAGGGAATTAAGGAATGAAACGGGCACTTTTTAATTAACCTAATTGATCGTTTTTTTCATTGCTCTATTCACTTAGTCTAATGTAACTCAGTATTAACCAAAATGTTACACGATAGTTTCCTGTTTTTAAGCTGGTTTATCTTTATCAATAGCACATAGAGTGTAATGAGAGTAATTTTTCTTCTTCTTCATGGCATAAACGGCCTAAGCGGATATGCCGGTTGTGTGCAGGCTCACTAAACTTTATTTTACCGCGTCTGCAATCGCGTAAGAAACAGTCTGGAGGAGAATCTGGAGATGGTTCCTATCGATGTTGTAATGCTACTTACTAACTACTTAATGTTTTCTAAACATGTTACTATGTAACTTTCATCCTAAACAGCAGCAGTCCAATAACTCAATCATAAAAATGAAAATCATAACGCATCTTTTAAAATCATACAACTATACTGATGATGAAGTCCTGCTGTGGTTTCAAAAGTCTTTGACACAAAAACACAACAATTAACTTGTCTACCGCCCAAAAACTACCGACCATTGAGGGAAGCGGCAAACGGATAGATGAACATGCATGAAAGTGCAACAGTTAAAACCGTTCAATTTCATGATTGCATTCATAAATAAAGCGATCCCCAGTAACATACCTCCACACTTGTGTTCGTGAGTACTGTATACACGAATGTTGGTAAGAGGAGACTGAGGAGCAATCGCATGGCAGCGGCAGGCCGAAGTACATAATTATTATTGGTATAATTTCGATTGAAACGAAATTAATTTAAATTAACAGAGAATGCAGAAAGCAATTCGCAAATTTATGCATTAATTCTCTGCATATTCATTTGGTCTCAATCCCTTTCGGCGAACTGGGTATTCATTGCATGTGTGAGGGGTTCTGTGTATTTCGAACCAACCACTCGTTGTTTCTAGCAAGGGTGCATTATAGTGTAAAGCCATTGCGGTGGCGCATGCAGAAAATGTAGAGAGGACACATTGTTATAGGGAAGGGTATGCCAGGCAGGTGATAATTTAAATTGCCCCAAACCTATGCTACCGCAGCCATTCCCACTCGAACCGCTTCTAGCGGTTGCATCAACAATTTACAATGCATGCCAAAACTGCGCCACATTCTAGTGAACGAATACATCAAAAACATACAATTATGACTATGTACTATAATAAGGTAGAAGATGTAATATCGAATGATATCAAATATTTTTTTAAATGTTTGTTTTTTATAACGAATCTTGTGAATGTAAAAAGCGTAATTGTTTGTAATATTGGTACAATAGTAAACGATCTGTAAATTGTAGCTACGGTGTACGTGTTTTAAAAAGCACTCAAAATCAAATCCATTCTTTAAACTTGACTTTACAACGCCATGATGCGTGTGTCGCTGTGTGAAGAGACACACTGTTGCTCTCATGACGCGGTTCCAGTTGGAGGGTCGTCATATTGCAGAGGGTTGAGCAATAACAGGCAATGCAAATTAATTGCGATGAAAATGTGTGCTTTGGATGTTGCCAAACCAGCCCGCAATTTATCGTTTCCAGCTTGTTTTTGTTCATCAGCCTCCCATCACGGTACTGCCAGCTACCCCGATCAATCATACTGGTCCCATGAACTCTGCTGCATTTCGTATAAGGATGGACAACCGCAGCAAAAGAGAAGAGTGGGAACTGGAGGTAGTATCAATCGATTGTAAAACATTCAACTAAAAGCGAATGCTTCTCGGATTTCTCTACTTTCTGATGGTGTTAGTGAGCACACGTACAAGTAAATGATCCTGGAAATTTGTTTATTTCTATACGCAGCCATTGAAAAGGATCACAATAATCAGTGAGAAGTAAAAAAGGATACAATCCAAAAACACATAATTTACTCTTTACTCCTCTTTTGGCACACAGCGAATGTGCTTGGGTAACGCAGAGTAAAAGGCATATCGAAAGCAAGAAGAGCATATGAGAACAGGATAAACAATGTATTGAATATACAGCATTTGCTCTTGGAGCTCTATAGATCGCTCTTCCTTTTCGTACGTGTTACCTCCAGCTGCGCAATGCCAAACAATTTCCTCTACACCCTATAGCTCCCCGTAGTCTACAGCTTCACGCAAAGAGGGATGAAATCCGCATGGCGTTGCATGTGATTATATTAATTACATTTTACAAGCAATTATAATATAAATTAATTAACGCGTGCAAAATTCAGTTCCTGTCCGCCACACACCCTTCAATTCAGGGTGCATGGTGGAGATGGGTGGCCATTGCCATATTGCACTACAGATAATAATGATACAGGGGTTCCCTCAACAGCTTTCACTAAACATGTTAGAATTTTTGTGAGTCTATGCTGAAAACACTAGATTTGCTGGAAACGACTTCTGCCCTGATGAGGTCATATATTCTACTGGTTCATGATTTGTATATAAGTTTTTTGGAGGTATTTGATATGGTTTAATTTTATTTCTCTTGAGAGCCACATGGTAAATCTGTCTTGGAAGACACTCGAGCCCTGCCCTTGGGGACCGATTGGGAATGCAAATTACTGCATGGTGGCGGAGATTATTATGTACTCGTGTGTGGTTTTTGATGTTGCTTTTATTGATATGTTGCTTGGTGGGGAGAAGTAAAAAGAGCTTTGGGAGCAGCTACGCCCATGCAACCTGACGGTTCACAGAACAAATGTTTTAGAGTTATGGATGCATTGTGGAAAAGAGACTTACTGTACGCTGACACATTAATGGAATGAAAGAACCAGCCCAACCACCCTACCGCAAAATTCCATGGTCAGCGTTTTTGCAGTATTGTTCCTCTTTCCCACAAAGTGGATTAATTCGTGTTGCCTTCATGGCACTTTTCCTACTCAGCGCTTGTATGAGCATAATGAGCATCCAGCTTTGGTGGCGGCTATGCAACAAATTAATAAGAAATATTTTATCGAAAAGCCACATCCCAAATGCTTCAACTAATGGGTTTAACCTAGCCAAAGCTCTATAGATGGGTAATTTTATGAAGTAGTATGTATCCAACGTATAATGTTGGTCGATACATTCATCTTAACAAGGAACCTGGCAATGATTGTCATTCGACAATGTTTTCCTATGCTCTTCGTTTGGAATAATTCATTCATTCATTTTCTTTTTATATGTCCTCCTTCATGTTTGGTCCAAGGTAATAAATTTAATCATGAATGCGAAGTATGTTGAATGTTTGCAAATATTGAGTTATTTTTTTTAGTGTGTGGCATGCCAAAGTTTTAAAATCATGCAATCATAGTTTTAATTAGATTTTTTATGCATTCTTCGTCTTATTCAAACGACATACGCGTTCATGGCGGTAGTATAGAGGCTTACTAGACTTAATTTTACCACATAACTGGATAGTCAGTGTTTGTAACTCTGGGAATGTCCTGATGATAATTGAACTACGGCCGTACTTCACAGGAGCCAGCGCATCCATCCATTCTACCAAAGTACTACCCCATTCATAGTTTACATGGTTCGAGTTAAAATAATTGGATGTAACACTTATTTTATTTAACAATACATTACACAACGAAAACTAACCCAACCAACTATGCTAAAACGTAATGTTTTGTGTTTTAGGTTCTCTCATCTTGTTACTCTCTCTATCTCTCTCTCTCTCTCCCTCTCTTTCGCTCACTATTGTTTTTCCCTCGCTTTCTAACTTTATTTCAAAATCACTATCGCTCTATGTCTCTATTCCTCTTTCTCTCAATACATCCAGTCATCTAAGCAAAAACTGCTAAGTCTATGTATGACACAAGGACGCATCATCGTAGACACTCTGTTGTCATGGCGCATGGTACCAAAAAACGAGACTGCGTTGAAAATGGCTATAATTGGCAAAGTTTATTATGGAATCAGAAAATTAAATTAACCAACCGTCGTTAGCCGTTTCTCCCTTCCATGATAAGGATACGTGAATCATTCTTATGTCGAACGATGGGCATACGAACAACTGCTTCCGGAGTTTATTTTGTCTGCTCCATTTTAAACCGTTTACGATTCTGTGGATTTTAGAAACTGGAATCTTTACTTAAAATACCTCTCTCTTGTTTTGAACTAAGCCGTTGAACGATCGATGTATCATCTGCAGAAAATGTGCTATTATAGTTTTTCATTGTTTCATTGTCGATAAATGTTGTGTACTTAACAATATTTTCATGGCAAACGTATGTTTTATCACTCTAGTCTTGCAGAATGATTGAGTCTCGTGTTACAGTCGTTCAGTGTTCGACTTAATAGCATGCCCGTTTGGATCCCGTTATACGCAGGACTGCCTTTCCTGTTGTGGTTAATAATAATTAGTCTATATGCGTATTGCAAGCCTATACTGACAAAAGTTGTTGGTTGTTTTAGCAGAAATATTTAAAAAAAAGCTTTCAATTGATTAACTTCCTTTTTGGATATTTAATGGTTACTAATGAAACTCTTTTTTGTATCTACTCTTTTGCAGCATAGCTTATAAAACTTGTTGGTAATGGATGAACGTGAGCTTGTGTGCCATTGATGATCATGTGAATCATTACATTGCGTCAAAAAGTCATAAATCGGCTATTGTCAGGAATGCACAGCACTGAAAATGTTGCTGGTAAGTAAAAATAGCCCTTGTTCAATGATTTTAAACATCTTAAAACATCAGCTTTATGGGTTAAAATGGATGATGTACAGTTAATATATTTTTACCCCTATTCCAATTACCATTCATTTGGTACTAATATTATTAGTGTACCAATCCAGTCTCATAACACATAAAGTTAGCAAATAGTCTCATCAAACCCATGTGCGCGCCTTACCAATGTCACAAAATGCTGAGCATACAGACCACATCATATGAGCAAAAGAATCACAGGAAGCAGATACTGCAATAAGGACCCAAGATGCGGTTAATTACTTTCATTTTGCGACGTATTCCCATTGTAAATCTAATTAAAATATTTCTCAAATGGATTTCTGCTAGGGACAAGTTTGGTTTAATTATGCAGTTTTCGTCACATCTTCCGGTTTCTGGTTCCCAAATCAACGTGTTTTATATGTTGCATTAAAGCCCGACCTAATATTCGACGATGATGCATAAAATAATAAGTGAATAAAAAATAATGAAAATATTTGTTGTAAAACTAACCATCAAGGTTCACACATAACATACTGTTGAGAGGAAGCTCATGTTCGAGTATAGTTTAATTTTCAACTCATTAAAGTACTCGTTTAAAGGGTAATATATTGCAAAGAAAGTTTTTGTTTGCGAAATATTCGTAAAAATTGCTGCAGCCAGGTGTTGACTTCGTTTACCGATTGATCAATTTTGCTAAAAGGTTTTCAATGCACTACGGACGCAATCGATTACGTCATTTATTTGGATGGCCGAATGATGCTGTATTTTCTTGCTAAATTCTCGTTAATGTAAAGACATGGAAAAGCAATCATCCCTCAGACCCTAGCTAGCAAACTTATCTGTAGAAGTACAGAAATACATGTGTGAGGACTTAAATGCCCAATTCTCGACGTTAATAACCAAACAAAGAAAGGAATGTTACATGATCTAGATGCACTGACTTTGTAAACAAAATTAAGGTAGTGACAATGAATTAAATTATATATATGCAGAGGAGAGACATTTTAAATATAATTCTAACTATGAAGTAGGTCTCTGATGTTTATTAAATCTTAAAGATCCTTAATTCACTTAATAGTGCTTTGCTATTTACAATAAATACCAATGGCATTTTCAACTACGATAAGCTTCTACCCGTCGATTCTATTTCAATTACTTTTCTCACCCAACGATACCCGCAACGATTCACGTTTACATCCTTTTGGAGCAGTATAAAAGAAAAAAAGCTAAAAAAAAAACAGAGACATAAAAAGCACAAAACTATGGAACACGGTTTTGCTGTTGCCTGAGGCACATCTATCTCCGATCGGTAGGAAAGCTCGGTTCAGATGTGCTCTTCGTCAGCTAATGGATATTGAAAATTGTTGTTTTATTTATTGGGATCTTTTTTCGATACTTTATCATTGTTTGTCGGTTCCAAGGCACTCAAACTTGATCTATCCACCTACGACCATGGTAAATAGCAAAGGCATTTGGGTTTCTCTCAACATTGTTTTCTGCTCAATTGTGTCCAACACTTTATCTATTCATCCTTTTACAGCACTGGACGAAACAGGGCCAAGAAGAATAAAAAATACGCAACCCTTCACGAAGCCTTGGGAAATTTGGAAACTGGTGCTGTAGTCAGATTCAATCTGTGATATTTTAAACTCAAATTCATCCAGAAAGTCCGCTACTAGCGTTTTAGACGGGTGTGACTAAGGAATAATGTGGGAACAAGCAGTCCAGCCAATTGTACCCAGCTGGCAGACGCAAAAGACAATCGCAGTAGAATAGTATATAACGAAATGAAGCAACATCGTATGTGAGAGCGAACGAAATGGGATAAATTCTTCGTTATTTTCATTGTCCATCACAGTGTTCCCTTCCGGTCAAGCAGTCGTACCACTTGATCCTTAGGAGACATTTGTGAGGTTAGCTTTCTCAAGCAAAGGGAAAACTATCCACACGACAACAAACTCGGCACAGTATAGCAGAACCTCCTTCCAATTTCCAATTTTCGGCTATAGTGAGGGAAACGGGTAAAATTGGACATAAAAAAAGAGAAAATGCTGGACTATCAACATCACGGCAAACGTGGAGGAGAAAGGTGGGGTGGTTGGTTGAAGAAAGTCAATTCAAAACTGTCACCGAACCGGAAAAGTGAATTATATTGAAAGATTTCCATTTTCAGCTGAACTTTTCGGTGCCGTTTTCGACCCGATTCATCCGTAACCCCTATTCTTTCTAACTCGAATTTAGCGAAAGTACTCGGAGCATTGGCAGTCGTTCTAGTCGGCAACAACGACCAATGAATCAATCCTCGGTCATCATCATCATCAACGATGGAGGGAGGAGTAAGTTGGTACTGGTTTTCCGTGAAGCGGTAATATCATCATACCTTACCGTATGGCTGCATCCGGGCATGGTGCCTTGGTAGCGTTTATGTACCGATTTCAATTAGTGACAGATAACCGGACATAATACTGCATGGTATTTCTTTTCTAGTTTCACGGCTTACCCTCTCTTTTCAACAAGTACAATCTGAGGATGCAACCATTCAATTAGGGTTTTAGGCATTTGTTTTTTAATTTAGAATTTGTTTTAATTCGGTAGCTTCTTGGGTATTTTGGTAATTAATCAAAGTAAATATTTTGCTATTCTTACTCGCTTACTTATCCTGTAAGACAACCGCTTCGCGGTCTAGGCCTGCTGCAGGAGCGCTTGAAATCGCCCACGGTCTCGCACCTTTGTCTGCCAGTCCGTTACCCCATCTTGATGGCGGACGACTCCACTCCATCTTGCGACCTTAACCGCCTAATGCTCGATTCTTACTTCCTGATATTTTTACTTCATAATTTGAAGCACAATTGAAAATGCCATTGAAATGCAATCAAAATAAATCGAAAAACCTTAAATTGTCAACATGCAACAAATATGCCTGCAACCTTCAAATAGCGCCTAATGCGCTCGGCTTCAAATAAAAGCATTAAATTTCGAATAACTGTTGTTTAATACATAAATTTTGTAAATTGGATTTTTTTTGAAAAACTTATTTCTTTGGTATTATATAGCATTTACTTGTTTTTTTTACATATACTCGAAGGTCATAATTTCATATTTGAAGGTTTTTTCACCTATATCAATTATATAAAGTATTAGCGATTAACGCCGTATGTAGGACCTTATCCTTAAGTACAACCATACAAGGAGACAATCCAACGAACACAATTATCCTGTTAATTTTCCGCTGAAACCATGCGTTAATAACATTCTATGACAAAATTAACACTGCGTTAAAGACACGCTCGAAATACATCAACAAAGTTATGGTAATGTGGTTGATTTAATGTAGTCTTTTGATTTGGCAAAAAGAGTGTATACGTATATCAGCAGTATGAAATAACAACCAATTAGGGCGTATTGTGAGCAAAAGATCTCAGTAAATACTCGCCGGGGAAACAGCAACCACCTTCAGCTCAAAACGCTCTCAAGCAGCATTCGAGCTGAAGTACTGCTGCTAGCATCGTGCTGCCTCGTTTCTCACAAGGAGGTTCCATCAAATATATAATTATATAATAATAAGAATACTAATAATCTCTACAAAAAAAGAAAACGTAATTGAAATTACTTTTCGCCAACGCCAACCGCTTTGCACCAGTGTTGCTGCTAATGTTACTAATTTCCGACGAATAATGATCCTTGTTGCATTCGCTCTGCTACACACTGTCAAAAGGCTGGAAGGCAATGTGTTAACATGACACACAAACGCGGCACATCGAAGGAAGCAGCCGTGTGTTTCAGCTTCCAAATATTCATTCGCAATCATACAAGAAGTCAGCCATTTTTGCGGTGGCTTTGAATCGCTGAGATGTTTACGTGCTTTTTTTTGTTTCGAGCTGTGGTGCTGAGTTGCTGAGAGGAAAACAAATCTACCATCTTTTGGACTTGCTAATCCTTCCATCATTTCGGGTTTCTTGTTTTGGGACGGTGCGTTGGTTGACGGTGCCAGCACAAGAATCCATCATTTTTCTTGAATAATGAAATTAATTTAATAAATCTGTAATGTAAACATCATCGTAATAATGTTTCCTCTTTGCACACTTTTCGTAATTAAGTAGCCGCGTTAGTCTCTAGCTATCCATTTCGCCTTCACATGCCGAAAGACTGCCATTTTATTCTCCAGCTCCAACTGGGAGACGCGTATAATTAAATGAAAACTTAATTAAATAATTTTCTGATGAAATAAAAAAAACGAGATTTGGCTCCACTAGTGCTGGAAAAGGTTGAAATTCTTTGTTGTAGAGGAGGCCGTTTGACATTGTTTCTTTCTTCATTTTTTGATGATAAAAAATTCATTGCTAATCTTCTTGGACAGTAAAATAAAAAAAAGGCACATTTATTATATGCATGTTTCAGCTGAATGCAGCATTCGCTCTAGATATTTATGAAACATTTAAATAATAGCTTCCACTCGTTTAAAAATAACAAAAACAAAAGCATACAAGAAAAACGGCGACAGTAGTCTAACGCCAGTCGAAAGAATGTTAAGGTATCCTTTACTAAAAATATATTCATGTTTTGTATTTCTAATAGACTTATCGTAATATTTATAGATGATTGAGTTTCAATTTATAAACAACAAGTATTAAATGTGAAAATATCCAAATCTGCTTGTCTAATCATTTATATAATCATAATATAATTTTCAAGAATGATGGCATGTTTTAAAAATACCCAAAGTGTAAGGGCTGTTTTTCGGTAAGGCTAGGTTGTATTTGGATGTTATGGCATGAGTTCAGAAAATAGTACATACAATTAAATCTGAATAATGCACTTAAATACACCACAATATTATACATTTTTCAAAAAACACAAACTATAAACATATACTCATAAACACGCAAACACATGCATACACGCATACACACGACACACACACACACACACAGATTTAATGGGTTGACTGAGATCCAAGAAACGATAAAGATCCACGAATTCCAAAATCTGCCAACATACAAAACGGTTGCAGAGAATGTGTTTTATTTTTTGTGAATGAAGAAACCATTCTCATTCTATTGCACATGGTCA